>JAJOZX010001919.1:520000-522500 GCA_023014485.1 Bathynomus jamesi | reverse complement strand
TAAGAAAACGCATGTTTATAATAAATCGTATACATTCAACATGTTTATCCTATCATTGTTTCAGAGATATAATGTACTTCGTATAAATAAATAACTAAAACCTTAATGGTATTGCAGCGTTTGAAAATCAGGAAGTAATTCAATGACAAGTACTGGGTCTAATCATAGCATTTATGGCCGAATTATTTTGTAAGGAAATTGTTGATGTTAAAAGCGAAATTAACACCTATTGAAAATTAATAAAACTCGTAAACTCGCTCCGAATCTATGATAATCACGCCATTTATTTAAGATCTAATAATATTTATTATTAATAAATCTTAATTGCACAGAAAACATGCAATAATTGACAATATGGGTACTGTACCTTTTTCCGTGTGCCAATGAGTCTATAATGGCTGCATTGAGAGAGCCCAAAATTGATTTGGTGGCTTTCATTGAATCGTGTCTCAAGTCCGTTGCAATCATTTTGAATGGATTTATTATAGCTACTTGAGGTCGTAGTAGAAGTAGAAAATGTAGAGTAGATTGTATCTTTTTCTAATAATGTTCGCGTCAAGAAGGCAGCTTTAATTTTCTACTTGTCGTTGATGGTAATAAATCAGTACATCAACAAAAGTAGTTTAGTTAAAAATATTCAAAGTACAAATACTTTTTTAACGCTCCGATTTATAAAGTTTCAAGTTAAGAAAAATCCCGTCTTTTCACTCCCAAAACAATGAAAAACAAGCGCACAAGTTCAAATCAACTCTCGGTATACAAGACTGAAAGAGAACTATTGAAGCGTCAGTATTCGGTAAGAGCAAAACAAGTTCTGAGCTTCTGAGCGAGAGGTTTCTTTTTTATAGGAAAGATTGGCGCATGCGCAAACTCTACTTTTGCATTACCTTTTAGAGACTTTTTTCATAAATTCTCAATGGCAAACAGGTAATTTACTTACCTTTTTTTTCTTACCTGCTTAAAGATGAGGATTGCGTATTAAAGGTTCTAAAAGATATGATTCTCGATTATTCTTTGCAATTTGAACGCGACACTGTTATTGCATCACTTCAGCTTTGGATTGAAAATCATGAACCTATTCAACCCAAAGCACATAGAACTTATTGAACTCTGCAATACACTAATTATATATATATATATATATATATATATATATATATATATATATATATATATGAAGAAGAATGTAGTTTTATATGATCTTAAATGACATTGCCGTTGTAAACACAAGCGAAATGATTCAGAGATGTTTCTGATCCGCAATCATTTAAATTGTGAGGCCAGGATGGTATAGCCACTCTTTTACTGTTTATCAGTGTCTTTTCTCAAGTAAAGGCTATCTTACTTAGAGATTGAACCTAGAGTAGGCCTACTGTATACCAAGAAGTCGAGGTCTAAAGCTAGGTTCAGTGTTACAAGCTGGTTCTTATTCTTGAAAGACTTTACCAGCCAAGGCTTAGCCAAATAAATAAAATTAATAAATGCATGAAAGACATTACACTACGTTCACACTTATTAAGCAGATTACATTTTCTCCAATGTTTTCAAAAGTTTTCCCCGATTTCAATGAAATTTGTAGCAAATAATCACTATATATAGCAGCATTGATGGTATTCATTTCGATAAAATATTTTGATAATTAAAATAATTATCTCATTTTATTGAAAAATATGTAAAATATTGTGTCCCGAATTATTAAGCAAGTATTCTATTTACGGATCTAAATGGTGAAAATGGGTAAGAAGAAGGATTTAACACTAACTGAGAAAAAGAAAAATAGTCAAGTTACTCGTTGAAAATATAAAATCTATTGAAATTGCGAAGCAGTTTGGCAGAGCTTATCGAACTGTAAACAAGTTTGTAGCGGAGGGTACCAAACTGAGGCAGCGAAGTGATAAAGGAGCTATAAGAAAAGTGACAAGGCGGCAGATATCTGTAATCAAGCGCAAACTGCAAAGCATCCATTGTCCTTAAGTAAAGCGGTTTTTGAGCAGGCTGGCATACATAATGTACCAAGAACATCTCGATGTGGAATCCTCCAAACAATTGGCAAGACATGTAAACCTACGATTCAGTCACCATTAACACCCAGGTACAAGAATCAGCGTGTTGAATGGGCGCGTCAGTACGTGAAAACAGATTTTAATACTGTATTGTTAACCGAGAATGAAGAGCAACCCTTGAGGGATCTGATGGTTGGTCAAGAAGATGGATTGCTAAGAGTCAATCTCTACCATGGAATGAGGCTTTCTTTTAGAAAGTTTGTGTAAGACTGGGCATTCATTTTTACACCATCAGGCACTCTGTATGGGACAGCTACTTCATTGCCTATCAATCCTGTCCAAAACATGACACTACCTCCACCTTGTTGGCGTCTTAATCTCGATGGTAGAAATTGGCTCTCAGCAATCCATCTTCTTGACCAAACATCAAGTTCCTCAAGGGTTGCTTTTCATTCATCGGTGAACAATACAGTATTAAAATCTGTTTTCACGTACTG
>JAJOZX010001919.1:495000-515000 GCA_023014485.1 Bathynomus jamesi | reverse complement strand
AACGTAATCTGTCTTTTAATTGGTTTTGTTTAGCCATGAAACGTCTTTTTAAACTTTAATCAAACGAGACATTCTTAATTAGAAGTAGCGATCCGTACTGATTATTCCACTTTCATCATTACCGAAATTTTGACAAAGGAACCATTATTTTTTACCCATACTTTTGAACTATACAAAGTATACTTTTCCCATTATGTATACTTGTAGTTTTGCTTGTTTGTTTAAGTTTTGCAATACCTGTCATGTGTTCATTTCCTGAGTTCTGTTTCTACCCGTCTTTTATTCGATATCATTCTTTTAAAAATTAATTTACAATTTTCAATACTCGGGTTTAGATATGTATATCTTAGGACTTAGAGGTTGAAATACGTCATTCCAAAGACTTTCTTCAAATCTTATATTGTAGGTTTCTCAATTTTGTTTTTAATGTTCTTGAAGAAGAGTGTGTGTGTGTGTGTGTGTGTGTGTGTGTGTGTGTTACTTCTTTTTATTATGCTTACTCTGTTTTTTAATGTAAACTCTATTCCTGTACCTTGCTTTATATTAAAGAAATTATATGATTCATTATTGCAGTTTGAAAAATGTGTGTGTTTCAGTAAGTAACTACGACAGTTTCCATTCGGATATATTCATCATTTCGAAACATGTCGTATTTTTGCTTGATTTCTGTCTTCCCAAGTTCCCCATTATCACGCTCAGAGTACCCATTTTACCCATTTTTATATTTCAGAAATGGGGAACTGAAATCTTAAAGTATCATGAGGTTAATTTTTAAAAAAATGCAACTGCTTTCCTTCATAATGAATTTGTCCTTTGAGGCATTCGCATTCGGGCTAACAATATTTCGTCAACATGACAGTTCATTGATAAGCGTTTTAGTTAGATTAAATCAGGTTTAAGTTAGATTAGCATAGGTTAGATTAAGTTAGATTATTAAACTGTCGATGAGATGCCTAATAGGTCCTGAGGCATTAAGGGAGATCATTTCACTATTTTAATGACTAACTTTCCTACCAATTTTTTTTGGTATGTAGTTTTTCGTGTAGGGACATAGCTTAGCTTTCTTTTCTACCTTTTTCTTCGACTCAGTGGGAGCTTTTTCCAATCTGAAATTAATCATGAGTGCAGTTTTCACAGTTTACGTTGTATTTGTTTATGAGGTCTTTCGAGTGTTCTCTTTTATAGAGTAAATGCTAATTTTTATTTTAATCTTTGGATGTTTGTGAACGAGAACTGTGGAATTTTCTGTGTTTAATGTCCATGAATGTATACGATGTTACCTTAGTACGAATTTCAACATTGTCCCTTACATATTTCAACGGTTGCAGAAGAATTTTTCCGCTTAATGTTTTGGAATTCCATGATTGGATTTCATTATTTGAATCGTTTGGAAACTTTTAAACATTCTTTCCTCTGATTCATGATTCTCTTGTTTGTTATACAATAGATAGTAGTTTGGATAGTAATAGACACATTTTATTATCAAAACTGCCATCTTCTTATGTGTTCAAAATTTCTCGATATATACATATACTTTTCGAACATTTTGAGTAAGATAGAGACATATTCTAAGAGAGAAAGAAAGATGTTCAAAATGTAACATGTTTTATGCGTGTAAATCGTGTTAGAGAATACACTTATATTTTTAATACGTTCTTAGCCCTATTCAATTTCATAGTTGAAATTATTATAAAAAATACTAATTTATAATTAAAGATAAGTAAAATAGTTTCTGTTAAAGCTGAAGGTGTTTAACTGTAAAAAGAGTAATTATTTTGTATACAGAATTTATAGTAATTTTAAAAATAATTTAGTTACCCTTCTGTTATAAAAAATATATAGCACACACGTAACCAAATAATAATTTCATATATAGAACTATATAATATATCTTTTCTAAAAGTTCTGAAATCACTTAATGATTTAATGAACTTAATGAACTTAATGAACGCTTCTCGTATACGGTATACACTAAGATCCTGTCGTCAACCCAGCCATAGACTGTCATTCCGGTATGAGAAATGAGAGGTGTAGTGATGAACTCCCGCACGTGACATTGTGTAATGATGTCATGGAACGAGACAATGTCATAAAACATTTTTGCACTTCAGTACTAAACTTGCATAAACTTGCCATGTCAAGTGGCATGTTTTCAATGTTCACTTTGGACGCGATATTATAAAAAATATTTGTTCATTGTGCCATCAACAAAATAAACCTAAATGTGCCACGTGGAAAGATTTATATTTTCAGCGCAGCAACTCATATTTCTGCTTTTGGTATAATTTCTAATATTATGTTGTGAACGGCTGTATTGGAAATCCTATTCAGAGCGTCTGTTACTCTTTTATATATATACACACTTTAAATAATTATAAAGGCAGTGTTTATTAAAATACATTTCATTTTCAAAATGTAATAGAATCTACAGACATTATTTAATTGTTTTGTCAACGCCTGTTTTCAAACCGACGTCCGCTCTGGTCCAGGCACTGCTGATAACGCGAAGCAATGGAATCGCAAACATCACGAAACATTTCGTTTGGTATTTGTGTGCATTCTCGTTCAATGGCTGCTCTCAATTCAGCGACTGTTGCAGGTTTTATAGCGTAGACTTTGTCTTTTAAGTATCCCCATAAAAAAAAGTCTAGTGGTGTGAGGTCTGGTGAACGCGGAGGGTATTCTACGAAACCCCTTCGTCCAATCCACATCCACATCGTGTCAAGTACCACTCGCAATACTCCTCTTCGGTCCGGATCATCTTCATTAATAGCATGGACTAATCTTGGAATGTAACTTTTCCATTGACAGCGCTTCAAAATGCGTTGGACAGACGATTCTGAAATTCCTACCTCACGACTCGCTTGCCGCACAGATTTTCTTGGACTTTGGTGATACGTTTCCAGTACTCTTTCTTGCTTTGTGGGGCTTGTCGATGTCCGTGGTCTTCCGGAACGCTTCTTGTGGACATTCTGAACAGTTCCATCGGCTTCAAACTTATCTCTAATTCGAGTGATGGTAAGTCGCGTTGGTGGATCTGTTTGAAACTCCCTCCTAAACTGTCTTTGCACTTCAACTGCGTTTTCACACTTCCAGCAGCATTTAAAATGAATTTCCTTTGTTCAAAGCTTAGTCTGACTGCCATTATTAATTCTAATGGGTTTAACTTGGAAAGAAAGAAACATCAATTGAGCTATCAGCTGTTAAAGTGTGTATACATTTTTTTGGGACGCCCTGTATATATATTCTGTGTACAAAATAATTACTCTTTATACAGTTAAACACCTTTAGCTTTAACAGAAACTATTTTACTTATATTTAATTATAAATATATATACACAGTATATACATATATATATATATAATTTCTTAATTTTATTATAATAATATATAATAATAATAATAATAATATATAATTATAATAATAATTATAATAATAATGTAGAAGATACATGCGTTTCTGAAGACAAAGTGAACTATCACAGGAAACTTTATTACGTTACAGACCAAATTAGAACAATTGATAATACTGCGC
The DNA here is from genome assembly GCA_023014485.1 of Bathynomus jamesi. Taxonomy (NCBI): domain Eukaryota; kingdom Metazoa; phylum Arthropoda; class Malacostraca; order Isopoda; family Cirolanidae; genus Bathynomus; species Bathynomus jamesi. The sequence goes on along the minus strand of JAJOZX010001919.1, from coordinate 511,465 downwards.
ATCAAAAATATACTCTCTCTCTCTCTCTCTATATATATATATATAGATATATATATATATATATATATATATATGCACGCAGTCATGGGATGGATAAAATAAATTGGTTTGCAAATTTTATTTACAAAATGCAAATGCGTTTCAAAATACGCACTTTCAAAGGAGTATATATATATATATATATTATATATATATATATATATATATATATTATATATATATATATTATATATATATATATATATATATATAAATTAGAGAGAGAGAGAGAGAGAGAGAGATACTGTATATACTTTTATGACACTTTATAAGATTTGTGTTTTTAGTCAAAGGCAAAACGTGAAAATATATCAGTTGAGAACTGCCGACTTAACCTAACCCAACCTAACCCAACTTAACCTAACGCACATCCGTAGTAAGAACAGCTCGAGTATGTGCTGGGAGTGAAAAGTTTGGAATTGATACATTTATTAATAAATTATAACAAGAGTTAAACGTATGACAAAAATGTAGAATTCAGAAAAATTTAAGACATTTCGTGTACGTCACTCGATCCAGCAACTTCCGCGCATTTTGCGCAGGTCTACAGGGCCTTTACACCTGTTTAAAGGGAGGTCACGTGACTGCACCATGGTCCACTGCGCAACACCATGATTTATTATGCGCACCATCTTGTGTCAGGTGATTTCGTTGCGGCCAGTCACGCTCCGTTATTCCCCGTGACGTCATTTTTTTTTCTTGGCGCGCTCGAACAAATGATGAACGTCCACCTCAGAATGTTGTAAATGCGTGAAATAGATTATGTGTGAAATTATTTACATTTTTGAACATCATAATTTTTATTACAAAAGTAGGCAGTAATATGAAAATAAAAACCCACTCTAATAGACAGAGTTGTGGAAATAAACTCTGTCTATTAGAGTTGGTTTTTATTTTCATATTTTGACCTTCACGTAGAAAAAAGTGAAGTTTTTTGCATTTAGGCAGTAATATGATGATAGGTTCAGTTAGGTAAATAAACAATGTAAAATCAATGTATTTAATCAAAATTTTCAATACAAAAACTTAAAATGTTGTTTTAAGTTCTAGATGGTTCGATGCAACATGACAACTGGAGAAGAATATTTTGGAAGGCCACGAGAAGAAGCCCAGCTGAATGCAAAAAGAGAGAGAGAGAGAGAGAGAGAGAGAGAGAGAGAGAGAGTGCACTTCGATTCGGGAGCGTTAGCGCCTTAAAACTTTATCAATTTATTTGCATATTCTGTTTAATTCTTATTTTAAAGCAGGCCGTGGGTAAAGGGGCCCTTTCCATCATGAAATTTGTATCGTAAATCGAATTTGATTTTTCCCTTTGGCAAGGAATTTCACCTTACCGTGACCATGTTTGTCATATAACGTAATTTAACAATTGTTCTAAATATGTAAACACAAGAGTATATGGGAATGAACTCAGAATGGTCCCCTGAGTTTTTTATGATACACACAGACAGTGCATGGAACAAGGAACTCTTCTGGGATAATTAAATCCACTATAGTCAGAATAAGTAATGGTAAATGACAAATACCATAGTTCTTCTTTTTCATGATGCTACCCGACGTGGGCAACGGGTCACTCGCAAAGAGGTTCCATAAATATAGCTTCCCTCACCAGCTTGTCATTTACCATTACTTATTCGGACTATAGTGGATTTAATTATCCCAGAAGAGTTCCTTGTTCCATGCACTGTCTGTGTGTATCACAAGAGTATATATTTTGAATTTTATTGATTTTACCCCCGTGTATTTCACCAGTGTTTTATATACTTGTTTTATAAGATTTTCCTGTTAAGAAGGATTAGATTTGTTGTGGTACTCAGTGAGACCTCTTGTAGTGGATTTGAAAAGGTGATAAAAATAGAGTGACAGTGATACTTAGCAGCCTACGCTTAGTTTTGAGTCTTTTGAGTTCGAGTTCCTTACATTTGAGTTACGTTGTATTATCTATCGTTCAGCGTATCATCTATTTGTTGTTGTTGCGGCCACGTTACCGCCTTCGCTCCGTTACCACCTTCGGCTTCACCTTCTTCGTGTTTTTTTTAAATTGATGATCCCGGAAAGGTTCACTCCCTTCCGTCTCGGTGGTGTAGTGGCTAGCATCACTGACTACGAATCTACCGGTCCCGGTCCCGGGTTCGATTCCCGGCGAAAGCAGTCGCTGCGCAGCTTACCCAGCTGTTCATCCTTCCAGAAAAAAGTGGTTGGTAGATAAGTGGGTACCCTAGTGGTTTAGTACTGATCGGGAGGTCGTGAGATCGAGTCCGGACAAAGACTTTGTAATTTCTGACCACCCGTGGTGGGTCGTGATTCGGATTCTACGTTAAGTTGTAGGTCCAAGGTTTTGTTTAACCTTGGTTTTTGCTTCCGCCCGAATTGTTCATTCTGACGAAAACTTTATCTTCGTCAGAATGAACAATTCGGGCGGAAGCAAAAACCAAGGTTAAACAAAACCAAAGAAAGCGGGCGGCAGGTGGGTCCTTTTGAAAGAACATTTTTTGACAGACGAACCAAATTCTAAAATCGTCGAGAAATTATTTTCAAATAAAAAATTTCTCTAAAAAACATTTGGATTTTCATATACAAATACAACGAAACCTAAAATGAAAAAACTAGGAAAATTTTTTGATTCGAAACAATAACAGAATAGATTTTTTTTGGAACTGTAAAATATTGTATTTTTGACGTTGAAACGAAAACAAGCCTAAATATAACTAAATCTAACCACTTAATCTAGCGTACGCCTAACCCGGGCATAAGTATCATCTGTATATATTAACATTTTGACCGACGGAAGAAATTCTCGGAAGATCCTTTGACCGACCAACGACGGTACAAATTCTCAACAGAACAAATTTGAACTATTGGTCAAATTATCGAATCGTATCCCAACTGTTACAAAGAAAACTATCAAAAATTTACAAGACAGAACAAACCCCCAAGACAATATTTCTGTAAAACATTTCGAGAAAAAAAATCTAGTCCAATTTTTGTTCTTGTTTTTCAGAATGTAAAGATTTATCTTCAACAACTGTAACAACTGTCAAGGATCATATGCGAGAGAGGACTTACATTTTAACATAAAATCCGAACCACGAGTCGTTATATCATACACATGGGCCAAGGAGGACGGTCACCCATCCTCTACCAGCCAGACATAACGTCGCGTAACTTCGCTGATCTTACGAGAAACGGTGTTACGACATGATTGCGATTGAGCCCAAATGGCAAAAAATGTGAATGGATGGGTTCGTGTAATTTGCAGAAAGGGCTTAATCACACTTTAATCAATCAATATCTGCTTTTTCTTTACAGCACGCAATTAAACACGAATATTAAAGATTCCCTCATCCAAGTATTTTACCAATGAACCAGACATTTCTTTTAAAAAGAGAAAGGAATCAGTCACTCAATCAATAGAGAGAGAGAGAGAGAGAGAGAGAGAGAGAGAGCGAGCGGGTAGGTTTATTTCTAGGAAACCGAAAATTCCTTTATATATGAAATGAAAATGAAAAGGTTTATTGGTAGACAAATATATATATATATTATATATATATATATATAAATACAATTTTAATCCTTTACGCTACATTTGGTTTGTGTAAAGAGGGAAAATTCCCTTTCTGAAGTGTAAAGTTCTGAGAAAGAAAACACAAGCACGGAAATTAAACAAATTGTGACCGGCTTTTTTTTTTCTCTCGTTTATTGGTTGTTGTTGTTTCGAAATATGAAAATATCACTCGTCATTCTTCTTCCCTCTTAATATATATATATATATATATATATATAGAACATCACAACCTTTAAATAAACCATCGAAATCAGCAATAAGAGATCATTGCCATCTCCACAATCACCCATCGCTCCCCACCAACTTCAAAATTACCAATTCAGCATACCAACCAACCGACCTCCGCATCCTCGAATGCTTATATAAATATCCTTAGTACAAAACCAACCCTCAACGATTACAGTTCCACCTTCAACTTAAACGTAGCTAAATAATTCTTCTGAACCATCATTGAAAAAGAAATCCGCCATCACTCTTCCACTTCTGACATGGCTACTTCAACAGTCAACCATTCCCAACCTTTATAAGATTAAACACCCCCTCGTACAATAACCCGGTAAGTTTTGTTTTCAATATTCGTTTCACCCGATAACATTTATATTATCTTAACTTCTCAACATTTTATGTAATTTTTTTCTTTTTAACTTTAAATTATTATCATAAGACTGTACAAATATATCGTATTAAATCTTGTACTATATTTGTTAACTTTTTTATTTTTTATTTCTTAGCACTGATGATGGAAATTGAATTTCCGAAACGTCTGACTAATGAACATGTACCACCTTCTCGTCTTCTTATTCCTTACTAAGTTGCCGTTCCCCAAGAACAAACCCTTCAATCAAGGTGTATATATACATATATATACAGTTTTATACACACACGAGTATATTGCATGTGGGTATGCGCACTGAATTTCTAATTCTGTTCTCCCTCTTATTATGTTTTTGTTTTTAATGAAAATTAAAATGTTTATTGCCAGACCATTCCTTCATATGACAAATAATAATACGAGAGAGAGAGAGAGAGAGAGAGAGAGAGAGAGAGAGAGAGAGAGAGAGAGGATAGAAATACAGTTAATGAAAAATAGTAATGTCGAAGTTAAGAGGAGCTGTACAGACAAACGCTTTCATACCATGAATTTCATAGCTTAGAAAACATATGGCAGGAATGATGAATAATCTGGATAATCGGGTTGGCTGTTTTTTTTTAATTATTCTTTGAAATAAATTGTATTGAGCACGTCTTGTTACCTCCGGAAAGCTCGAGACAATGTGGTTAGCAAACATTTGTGAAGCTGAGCATCTCGGGGGTAATTTATGTAGGAGTTTGAAAAATCTGTTGTATAGCCAAATTTATAATTCACCCAGAGTTGCTGTCCGTGTAGAAGGTACGAAAGAGTGTCCTTAGCTTCACTTATATAGAACCAGAAATTCCTCATAGTCATATTCGCTTTAGCACACAGTCTTCGATATTGTTTTCTTATATTACTGAAGGAGCTGGTGATAATTTGACCCAAATACTTAAATTCTTGTATTTCCTCTATTGCTTCACCTCTCATTTTGAAACTAATATCAGCTGGCTGATTAGAGCTTTTAGGATGGAATTGCATAACCTTAATTTTTGTAACATTAAAAGGAATATCATGTTTCTGCGAATATAATTCGCAGACTTTTAGCAGACAATTTAGATATTCAATAGAAGGATTTATTAACATCATATTATCTGCATAGACGGGGTTATTTATCCTCATATTATCTATACAACATCCAACTATTGCCTCATTAAGTGAAGCAATTAATCTATCAATATACACATTAAATAGAAGAGGATAGAGCATGGCGCCTTCAGGCCCGGATCCAGACCAGTGCTCACCGATACCAGGGCGTCGGTCAGATAAATTTTGGCATCGTTTCGCACTGGTCAGATTTTTTTGAAAATAGCGCCCCCTAGCGAGACTGCCTTGAAACGATACTCTCTGCTTGATTTCTGCTGGAAAATGCACAGGAACTTATACTTCGCGCAGGCGCCGTACACTTTTTAATTTCTCAAGTGTTTTCAAGCGCCATCTTTGTATGTAACAGGTGTTTTGTAGTGCAGCTCTAATTTCACTTTGAATAAGTCTATCTTTTGTATTTTTGTGTTATAATATTTTATATGCTAAAGTGAATCTGAGTGAACGTCGAGGTCTACAGAAAAATGAAGAAGGTACAAGCAAAGATCGGGACTTTCTTCAATACCAGTCGGTAAGTCGGATCAGACAATGATTTATTTTATGCTTGGAAAATCAGTCAAATTGTAGAATAATATATTCAACTCTATTCCTCCCCTACTGGGGTCTCACAATGTCACCTTATCATTATTCATATTATTGGTCATTCTTTTCAGGGAAGTACCACCAGTGGCACCAGTACCTTCTTGCTCAACTGACATCTTAGATGATTTGGGTGACAGACCATCGCAGAAAAGGAAGTTTGATGAAATCAGATATGACGCAGATGATCCAGTGTGCAAAATACAGAACACAGACACGACATGTGGTAAGAATTGATTTCTTATATTGTTGCCGTTAACTAAAAAAATATCCCATTCATTTATTGTCATGAATGTAGTACAAAACAAGTTTGAACAAGATGTTCTCTACAATTTATACTGAAACTAATCATAAATTGATGGTTTTATGACTGGAATTAAAAAGAATATTGTTTTGAATTTTAGGTGAGGACATAATATCATCAAACCTCAGGAATGACATCGGCCTGTATTACCAGTGTGTGAGCGATTTGAATGATGACAAGAAGTATGAGCTTTTGACTTCTCACTGGCAACCTCCTGCAAGATACAAGTTTCCAGGTACCAACAATTATGGCAGGAAGCGATTCTTCAATGGAGAATGGCTAAAGATGTATCCCTGGCTGGTGTATTCACCATCAGAATGTGGCGCATTTTGTTTAACCTGTGTACTGTTTGGTATAGCAAGTGGCCACAACAGCAGCAAGTTGGACAAGCTGTACAAGTCACCTTTGACCAACTGGGTAACAGCTACAAATAAATTGGCCGAACATAATAGCAAGTCAGATTTCCACAAACACGCAACACTTTTTGCTGATAATTTTCGCAGAATCATGTCCAACAAGTCACAACCAGTGAATCGACTTATTTCATCAGCAATCAGCAAACGTGTCGCAGCAAACAAACAAAAAGTAGCATCAATGATGAAGACTGTGATCTTGTGGGGTAGGCAGAACTTCGCTCTTCGAGGGGACCATGAAGATGCTGAAGACGACTCGAAGAACAGAGGGAACTTCTTGGCACTGTTGCAGTTCCGCGTGGATGCTGGTGATGTGGTCCTCGAAGAACACTTGAAATCAGCTCCCAAGAATGCAACATATACATCAAAGACAATACAGAATGAACTGATCTCCGTCATCGCTGCCCACATTCAAGACGAAATTGTGAAGGAGATTAACACAAGTCCTCTGTTCTCCATTCTTGCAGATGAAGCTACTGATGTCAGCAACAAGGAACAACTTCCACTTGTGTTGCGTTTTGTTGACAACACAGATTTTATTCGTGAAGAGTTTGTTGGTTTCTTTGAATGTGTGAATGGTGTCACTGGCAAAGCCATTGCTGACTTGCTGTTGCAAGTGGTTAGTGATCTCGGCTTAGATATGAAGAAATGCAGAGGCCAGTGCTATGATAGAGCAGGCAATATGGCTGGACAAGTCAAAGGTACAGCAGCTTTGATAGCACAGCAGTATCCAAAGGCACCTTATGTCCACTACCAGTCTCACAGATTGAACCTGTGTGTTGTAAAAGCCTGTGCTTTACAAGAAGTACGCAACATGATGGGTACGTTGGAAGAAGTGGAGCGTTTCTTCAAGTTCTCACCGAAAAGACAGCTGCTGCTTGAAGAACAGATCAAGGTGTTTTTTTCTTGGTATAGTCAGTACATTTTCTATTGTAATGGCTGTGTTGTAATAGTGAATTTAATGCTGTGAAATTTATTTTAAATTATTTTATTTTTTCATACACTAATCTGAAAATTATTGCTTTCTGTTTTTGTCACTCAGGAGGAGTGTCCAGTCTCTAGTCATCATAAGCTGACCGATATTTTCCGAACTAGATGGGTCCAGCGTTTGGATGCCCTAGATATATTCGAAGAGCTACTGCCCGCCGTGGTTTCAACCTTGACGTGCATCGAGGATAACGTCACTCATAACTGGGACAGTGAGTCATCAACAAAGGCCAGTGGTATGCTCCACCAAATTGGAACATTCCAGTTTATCTTCACTTTTGTTGTGACAAAGAAAGTTTTGTCATACACCCGTGGTATCACAGTCAAGTTGCAGGTGAGAAGTCTTGACACAAGGAAGGCATGACAGTGTTGGTGAGGTCCTTGGGTTTCTTCAAACAGTCAGAGACAGTGTTGACTCAAAACAATCTGAGTGGTTCAAGGCTGCAAAGGAAATAGCTGAAGACCTCGACATAGCAGTGACAAAGCCCAGGACAGTCGGCCGGCAAAAAAACAGAAACAATGTCCCTACAGAAACTACGGAGGATTATTTCCGTCGCAGTGTGACTGTGCCATTCTTGGATCATCTCCTGGCAGATATTGGATCAAAATTCAAAGATGGCCAACAGAAAACCATTCTGGGATTTTTAGGTTTGTGATGGAATTATTTAGCTATACGGATAATTTGAGAATGATAATTAAATTGATGGACTGTATGTACTCTCTCTTACTGTTACATGAAATTGACAACTGGTTTATTCATTTTAGGTGTTCTTGCAAAGATGATAGAACAGCCAGACACATGGAACCCAGAGTTCCAGCAGTTCTGTCAGACCTACCAAGATGACCTTCCCAGTCCCAATACTCTGTCTGCAGAGCTGGATGTGTGGCAATACCACTGGGAGCGGCGCCATCAGGCCAACTGCGACATACCAGACTCTGTGCAGTCAACTTTACACTCCATGGACAAGGTCTTATTCCCAAACATCTGTGCTGCACTCAAGGTATTGGCAGTCATTCCAGTCACCACCTGTGAGTGTGAACGTTCAGTTTCAGCCATGCGTCGACTGAAAACGTGTCTGAGGAGCACCATGAGAAATGATAGGATGAATGGTTTATCTCTGATGCATGTCCACTATGGGCGGAAGCTCGATGTGGATGTTTTGGTTGAGAAGTTTGCACGGCTCCACCCAAGAAGGATGGAGTTTGTTGATATTATCAGTGATAAACATTAGAAAGGATTTATTTTGTAAAATAAATATTTTGAAGTAAATAACGAATCATGTCTTCTTTTACATTTTGGTATGCATTTAATGAAATGGCACTAGTCAGATTATGGGTCTGGATCCGGGCCTGGCCTTGCCTCACCCCGCAGTAGGAACCAAAACATTCGGATAGTACATCGCCTCACCTAACTGTAAAAGATTAGTGGGGTATACCACGTCATTGGCATATTTTAAGTGCTCATTCGATAAGTCATCTACCCATGAAGCAGAACCACTTTTTAACTCTTTAATTAGACTCTTAACTTTAGGAACTGATATAAAAATATTTTCCCTAGGGCCTAGGCCCTCCCACGGGAGTGTCGCTGGCTGCAGCCTATCTTAAGATTAGCCCTACACACACACTATTAAGAATGTTTGAGTAGTGTTTTTTCCATAGCCTTGCAATTTCTTTTTTCCCCGACACCACATCGATTGTTGGTGGGAGGCCATTTTTGACATCCGTTTCATACTTAACGAATTTCCAAAAATTTTTATTATTATTATTTGAGTTGTCATTATTTAAGATCTTTTTGCAGAATTAACTGAAAATAAGGTAAGATAAACGAAATGTCCATATATATATATATATAAGCAGGGCCGGCGAGAGCTGCCCCAGGCCCCGGGGAAGGATTGGTATATGGGCCCCCCTGTTTACTCAGTATTTTATTATGAATGTTTTTTGTGTACATAACAAGCAAAGTGATTATGTGTCCAAGTCGCTATTCAAAACATACAATATGAATAAACAACTCAGAAGAAAATTACCATTTTATTTTTCGAATCAATTATATTAATTCTATGACCATACAATTTACAAATGCGGTACCAGTCCATGCAGGCAAGACAACAAGGCAAGACAGGCAAGATTTTCATAATTAGAAGTGTAATTTCTTTGCCTTCTTTCTAGCAAAGTGGTAAATAAATGTGATGAAATTTAAAGTACAGGCTAACTGACATTCAATTACAATGGTTCCTAGATCTGTCAGTCGGTCTTGGGCATTTGGTGGACCTCAGATAATATTTTATCCGTTTCAGTTTGACTATGATAATCTCTATAAAATGTATGTTTATTAATTATATTTCCTCTCTGTTATTTAATCAATTGCTTTATTAATATTTTTAGATTTTATCCCCCCTATTTCCTGGCCCCTTAGAGGTCCGGGCCTCGGGGATTTAACCCGGCTTCTCCGCCCTCTCGCCAGCCCTGTATATAAGGAAGAGCCGAAGAAGCCGGGAGATGAACATTCAAAGATTTTGGTACAGTATTTACACGTAAACAGTCATCATTACTTGAAAAATTTTAAAATAGCAAATAAATTAAATGAACTCAAAACAATAAACTCTAAATAATTAATTCTACAAAATAAACAAAAGTCACTAAATAATAATAATTATAATAATAATAATAATTATAATAATAATAATACATTTTATCATTATTATTATTATTATTATTATTATTTAGCCTCTTTTGTTCTTTTATAATTTTTGACTCGTAAATATCTATAATGGACGCCTATTTTGTACAATTATTTTATATTGTTCGTATTTCATTTAATTACTCTCCCCTTTTCAAAATTTTTTGTAGCACTTATGATCGTATGTGTAAATACAGCAAACTTCGAATAAGTGGTCATTTACGAGCTACTGCTGCTCTTTTTTGGATGCTTGAGGCATACTTGTACACCTAAAAAAAAAATCAGTATTAATGTATATATACACACACACACACACACACACACACATATATATATATATATATATATATATATATATACATATACTAGAATATTCACTGCGCAGTCCCCCCGAAACACAACGTAGAAGTAGGGGGGGGGGGCTGGGAGGGGAGTTTTACGAAAATCTCCGTTGGTTCTCCTCTTACGCGTATGCTAAATTTGGTGAAGATTATTCTAGTCGTTTAGGCGTGTATGAACAAACATAAAACAAACAGGCCAACATCATCCCACACACACATATATATATATAAATAACAATAATAATATATATATATATACTTACAATTTCCTAAGTACTCCTCCTTCTTCATCTTCGGTAGAAGATTCACCCTGAAATAGGTAATTTTTATATTAAAATTAAGGTGTTTACGAAATCACACACACACACACACACACACACACAAATATGTCAGCTAATACCAATATCCAAATTTTACGCTGGTAGTTTAATTATACTGACTGTGGGATATATATATATATATATATATATAAAATGCGCCTCGGTGGTGTAGCGCTTAGCATCGCTAACTACGAATCCACCGGCCCCTGGTTCGATTCCTGGTGACGACAGTTGGCGCGCAGCAAACTCATCTGTTCATCCTCCCATTCCATAAAAATTGGTTGGTAAATAAATGGGTACCCTGGGTAGCCTAGTGGTTAAGACGCTGGGCTGCTGATCGTGAGATCGAGTCCGGGCGAGGACTTTATAATTTCTGACCACTCGTGGTGGGTCGTAGTTCGGAGTCCGTGTTAAGCTATAGGTCTAAGGTGGAGCAACAAACTTGACCCTCGTCAGAATGAACAATTGGGACGGAAGCAAAACCAAGGTTAACGAAAGTTACATATATAAAATGCTTATACTCTGTATAATACTGTGTAAGGTGTAAGCAAGACAGACTGTATTGCTTACACAAATCAAGTTCAAAATTTATACACGAGTGTTTTCCCTAAAATTCTAATGTAAACGGGTCGCGTTGAACATATGTGGAAGGTGACGACCGCTCGAAGGTTTTCAAGTTTTTAAAGTATCGGAATGTGAACTTGACCCCAACAGAGCAAGAGGCCAACACTCAGGTATTATACACGTAATACAATGAAATCTGTTGAAATTGAAAGGAAAAGAAATGTTGAGATAAACAAATGTGTAAACATTAATGACAGTGGCAAGCGTTAATATACACGACCTTACAACATTTGATAAATTTGACATTCTGTCGACAAATTAATTATTATTATTATTAGGTTAGATTAAGTTAGGTTAAATTAAGTTAGTTGTTCAGAGTGTCGATGTTTTGGTCTTGTCGACGAAATGGGTATAGATCCAATATACACGTAAGGAAACACCTGCATTTTCTTTAATTTTAATTATTTGAATACATAATTGGAGTAATTGCTTTAGAGAAAGGTTTAATAAAGGTCGTGTTGAGTATGATTTCAAACTTTAGTAAAAGGAATTTCGTTGAACTTGATTGGTAAATTCAACTAAATAATAAGTATCTTAAACAGACAGCCTCGTACCGACCAGCTGGTCTGTTGTTGTTGTTGTTGTTTGGTGTCCTTTGTATTCTTTTGTAATGTGATACTTATCGCCATACTCATCGTATGGCGAATAGGTTGCACTGTTTGGCTTACGAGTTCACTTTCATGACAAACACACTGTAGTTCTTCCATGAGGGTACGTCGTGTCCAGTGTCGTAACACCACTTCCCGTCAATCGGCGAAGTTAAGCGACATTCACTCTGGAGAGTAGTTGGATGGGAGATCGTCCTCCGCGTCCAGATTATGTAGCGACCCGTGGTTCTGGATCCCACGTAAAGCTGTAGGTCCCTTCCGTAGGTCCTCCCACTTAGATAAAAAAGCTTCTTTCACAATGAGCTTACCTTCTCATTATTGGAACGATACATAAGAAGATTATCTATCGTCTTATCTACTCTTTATGTATTTTTGCATATTTTGCAAATAGTCTTTGTTCCGAAATATAAAAATGTCATTTATCATTCTTGTTCCCTCTCTCTCTCTCTCTCTCTCTCTCTCTCTCTCTCTCTATATATATATATATATATATATATATATATATTGCGCGTGGGTGGGTATAACGAGTTTCTAATTTTGCTTCACTCCCCCCTCCCCCCGAAAATGATTAGTAATATTTAGCTTTTCTTTTGAAATTTTATTTTTTCGTCGTAAAGGAAGAATTTCAAAATAGAAGCAACTATTACTAATTATTAATTTTTGGGGGCTTTTTTTTTAATTTTTGTTTTTGGGTAGGGTTGCCAGATGTCCCGGTTTTCGGCCTCTTATACCTGGCGTCCCGAAAAGACCTTTCGGGATCATCGAACGTCCCGGTTTCACACAAAAAAAAGAAGGATGCTAAATCCATTGAAAAGTACGATTAGATGTTTTTTTTTTGTTCATTTTTAGTTATTTGTTGAAAATAAAAAAATGTACTTTAATTTTTTTGTTTGTTTGAAAGAAAACGTTTCTTCATTTTTAATTTATGTTTTGAGAAATTAATTTTGTTTTAATAAAAATTATTACTTAAAAATTTTATATAAATATATATGTAAATTACGCATCAATATAATGAAAATGAAATAAAAAAAATTTATTGTCCCAGTCTATCCGCCAAAAAAAAAAATCTGCCAATCCTATTTTTTGGGGGAGACAAAAATTGTTTTCCCCAACTGTAAATGGAAGCATAATTTGAATTTTACAAACTAAACATTGAATTATAGAAAAGGTTTCATGGGTTAATTTGCACTCATTTTATAGCGTTATCGAAAGGTAATTTTGGGCGTGGGAACGCCCTAATTTATTTCTTTTATTCAACTCTTCACTGTGGTTGTCAAATAAAAAAAATGTTTGAGAACCCCTGACACACCACACTCTTCAATACACGTGTATTGTTGTGAAGAGTATATATATATATATATATATATATATATATATATTATATATACTGGGTGTCCCATAAGTCCGGCATCATAGGAGAAATTTATATTTTTCTATTTCTACAAACCATAATTCATATTTTTCTCTTTCTACAGGCCATAATGTCTGTGAGCAAGGAAGAACGAATCCAGATAATTCTACTCATAGGAAATCGGAGTCAAAGAGAGGCCGCTGCTGAATTTAACAGACTGCATCCAGACCGAGCCAATAACACAGAGTTGTGTTAGCAGACTTGTTGCAAAGTTTAGGAAACAGGATCCAGAGAAGATAAACCACGCAGTGGACCTTCAAGGAGGTCCACTGACGATGATACAGCGACTGCTATCCTGGCTCATTTTAACAGAAGTCCCAATAAGTCTCTTCGGCGATTGTCCGCCGAGACAGGAGTGTCGAAAAGTAGCATCCATCGCATTCTTCAGGCTCACAAATGGCATCCATATAAACTTCAGATCCTACAGAAATTAAGCGAAGATGATGATCCCGACCGGCGGATGGAATTTTGTGAATGGGCTACGGAACAATATGCTCGGGATGCCAATTTCCCGTCCACCATTCTGTTCAGTGACGAGGCTGCTTTTTATGGAAATGGTGAGGTAAATCGACAGAACACCCGCTACTGGTCTCAAAACAGCCCTCACTGGTATACCTCTTCAAAGGAACAAAGTGCATTTCGGGTGATGGTATGGTGTGGCATTTGGATGGATCGCATCATACCCCCTCTTTTTCGATGAACATGTCACTGGAGGCACCTACCTACGTATGCTCAAGGAAGAAGCATTTCCCAGTGTCTTGAACGAAGAAGGAAATTTCCCAAAATGGTTCCAGCAAGACGGCGCTCCTGCACATTACAGCACACAAGTAAGGGAATACCTGTACCAACAATTCCCTGGTCATTGGATAGGACGTCGATGGCCTGTGGAATGGCCAGCTAGAAGCCCGGATCTCACGCCACTAGATTTTTATCTCTGGGGCCATTTGAAAGCGCTGGTATACGCAGAGAAAATTAGGAGTGTTGAACATATGCGGCAGCGCATTATTGGGGCATGTAACACCATTGCTCCTGATATCATTCACCGTGTGCTTGCTGACTGGGTATCACGTCTGAATTTGTGTATTGAAAACAATGGTGGACATATTGAGCACGTTCTGTAAATAAAAGCTTTTGTTTTGCCTTTTTTTTATTATTTTTCCTATGATACCGGACTTATGGACACCTGTGTATATATATATATATATATATATATATATATAATATATATATATACAGTATATATATATATATATATATATATATAATATATCATTCGCACTTTAGAGGTATCATTTGTTACCAATAAAGTCACGCCCACAGCGTTAATTTCTTATACTTGATTGGTTATATTAAATCAGAAGACGTTGTACTGCATGATGATTGGTCAAGCATTTTATCTCGGAACCGAAGAAATACAGTTTTTATTTTCAGAATTTTTAGTGAAAAAAAAAAAAATGTCAGAATATTTCAAGGGACACTAAACTAAAAATTCAGATATCGGTTTTTCAAAAATACTTGTTTTGTAGCAGTGGGTCTGAAAGGGATACATATATATATATATTGGTATTTCTCTTTTATCTCTTTCACGTTACATTTGAGAATTGTAAGAAGTGAAGCCTTCCGTCGATCTGCTTCACTTGAAGATGATGTGGTAATTTACGTTCATGGATAAGGTTTTACTCGCGAGTTTGATTAGTTTTCAGCCAACGTTAAGGAGGGATCTACTTCGTTTTATGTGCTTTAGTAAATGTTAATCTATATTATAATATAATAAGAGAGCTGTCCGTCTGTCCGTCTGTCCGTCACACTTTCAGAAATTGTGAGAAAAAATTGTGAGAAAAAAATTCAGAAATTGTAAAAAAAATTCAGAAATTGTATTACGGGCGGCAATGTGAAGCTCAAGATTTTCATGACTGTGTTCTTTTCTGTAGTTTAGCAATGGGGGAAGGGTGGGGGTGGGGGTAATGGGGGATGGGTGGGGTAATGGGGAGGGGTGGGCGGAAGGGTGGGGGAGGGGGTAATGGGGATGGGTGTGGTAATGGGGAGGGGTGGGGGTAATGGGGAGGGGGTTAGCCCCCAAGTTGTATGAATGGGGGTGAGGAGGTTTTGGGAGATACCAGATTCAGAAATGTTGACACAATGTGAAGCTCAAAATTTTCACGGCTGGGTTCTTTTTTTGTAGTTTAGCCTGTCTAACCGTCAGCGAAGTGACGGGAACTGTACTAGTTGTTTATAAAAGATATATATTAATGTATTTGTGCATCTTGGGCCGTTCAAATATTACTTAACATACTTAGTGGGAGGAGGTTATTTGTTCAGGTGTTACGAAGTGTTACGGAAGAGTTAAAGTTCTCAAATGAGTTACAATTTTCAAATGAATCTGTAAGAAATAGTTTTGTCTTCAGAACTAGTGGCGGATTAAAAGGGGGGCAACTGGGGCGCTAGCCCCTGGGCCCCCACACGAAAGGGCTCTCCCTCACAAAGAAAGGTTTATTTGTTGTTACTAATATATAAAAACCCCACGAAGTTCGGTTGAGTTTGACCTGACCAAACAACTTGAAACTTGAATGAAGTAAAAATTAAGTTATGTAATGTAATTTAAAAATGAAGTTTTAGTGACAAGGGCCCCCACAAGTCACTGTGCTCCAGGGCCCCCACAACTCTCAATCCGTCCCTGTTCAGAACACATGTTCACCACTTCTAAACCAGATCCAGGGAAAGATTTCCGCCGTAATTCATGATTCATAACAGTGGATTAGGGTGATTAGGGGAATTAGGGGGATTAGGGGAAGAAACAAATTCCATTTCTTCTGAATAAATTTTTTTTCTTCTAATTTATTTTAATTTTTACCCTTCCAA
>JAJOZX010001919.1:410000-492500 GCA_023014485.1 Bathynomus jamesi | reverse complement strand
ACAATGAACAAACGTCAAAACTGATCAATCTATCGTTAGTTTCAGTACGTGCATTATTCAATTTTTCAGTAAGATCCATGGAATTTTTTACATGTGAATCAGAGATAGTTTCGAAAATGGGGGACAAGACTTTGACAAGCCATTTGGAGAGTTTATAAGTAATAGAGCCCACCGAGCTAATAATAGGGCGCATAGGGTTGCCAGGTTTGTGGGTTTTAATAAGACCGTAAAGGTAGGGCAGAGAAGGTGAAGTGGACATGAAAAGCGGAATTAAGTCCTTATGATCTTTGAGAATGCGTTTCAAGCCACTATTAAATGATTTGATGACGTCATCCTGCGGGTTCTTCCTAAGTTTGCTGTATGTGGCGGGGTCCTGGAGAAGCTCGTTCATCTTTCTGATGTAGTCCACTTTGTCCATAATAACTATGGTGTTAGCCTTGGCTGCTTTAGTAATATGGAGCTCCCCATCGTTTTTAATTGTGAGAGGCTATTGCGAAAACGTTTAGGAAAGTTATCTTCGTAACTACTATTCGCCGCACAATAAACATGGCCTTTAACTATGTTAAACAAATACTGAGGGAGATTACACTGTTTTTCAAAACAATCGAGACTGTAACAAATTTGTAAAGCCGAAGGTTTTTTAACAATAAAAAAGGACATACCATATCCAAGGGCACTTTTTGCATCGTCACTAATGTTTTTCGAAGAAAGGTTCAAAACACACTTTGAGCTTGCTTTTTTACTCCACTGATTATTTCGAATGAGACTTTTAATTTTGCGATCCAAAATGTTACGAAGTGAAGAAGTTCTCCGACGCAACTCGTAAATTTCATCAAACAAAGGTTGTTGAACGGATGGTCGTCAATTTGTCTGAGGCGAATCGGAAGGAGGGATTTGGGAAGAACTTGCTCCTCTAGACAATTAGTAAGAAACTTTCGTCGGACACGAATTGCATGCCTCTTCATTAATGTAGAAGAAAACGCATTCTCAAAGATCATAAGGACTTAATTCCGCTTTTCATGTCCAATTCACCTTCTCTGCCCTACCTTTACGGTCTTATTAAAACCCACAAACCTGGCAACCCTATGCGCCCTATTATTAGCTCGGTGGGCTGTATTACTTATAAACTCTCCAAATGGCTTGTCAAAGTCTTGTCCCCCATTCTCGGAACTATCTCTGATTCACATGTAAAAAATTCCATGAATCTTACTGAAAAATTGAATAATGCACGTACTGAAACTAACGATAGATTGATCAGTTTTGACGTTTGTTCATTGTTTACAAAAGTGCCGATTGACGATATGCTTGACTTTCTCTCCCAAGAATTACATAAGTATGACCTGCCACTACCTTCACACATTGTTTTGGAACTTATTAAGCTTTGCATCAAAGACTGTAAATTCACTTTCAATAACAAGTAATATCAATAAGTTTTGGGATGGCCATGGGCAACCCCTTGTCGCCCCTCCTCTCCAATATTTATATGGAGTTTTTCGAAATTACTTACATTCCGAGAATCCTGGGGGTTGGCATCCCTTGGTTGCGGTACGTCGACGATATTTTGTGTATCTGGCCCATGAATCGTGACCTGGATAACTTCCTCCTTCGGTTAAATGATCAAGTCCCCTCCATTAAGTTTACTTTAGAAGTGGAACAAGACAACTCAATCCCGTTTATGGATGTGCGTGTACATAGGGAAAGTCCAGGTTTTAAGTTTAGTATCTATCGGAAAAAAAAAAACAATTTGTCCTACGTACACTTTTACTCGGGACATGACACCCCCACTAAGAAGGCCATTTTTTCTTCAGTGTTTCTCCGCGCCCTTAGGATCGCCAGTCCGGAATACATCGATGCCGAATTAGAAAAAATCAACGGTATTGGAAGTGATCTGTGTTATCCATCTGCGTTTATGGAATCTTGTCTCAACAAGGCAAAACGAACTTTCTATCGGGTGAATAATAACACTCGTACTTTGTCAAAAAATATTTTAGTACTTCCATTTTTCCCGGGCTTTTTAGGCATTGCTAATGTAATTAAACTTTTGGATATTAATGTAGTATTTTCATATAACAATATTGTGAAAAATATCATAGTAAAAAATAGCCCTACCAATAATTCAGGCATTATCTATAAAATTGGTTGTAAACAATGTGATTCCTTTTACATAGGTCAGACGGGAAAGGATTTGCACACACGTATAAAACAGCATCAATATTCCGTTAGAACAGAGCAGTCGTCCACTCGTCCAGTGCCCTTTTTGTCCATTTGTCAGAGTTATCCCACTGTATTATTGGAATAATGCTTCAGTTTTATTTCACTCTAGCAACATTGTTAATAGAAATATTCTTGAGTCTGCCATTATCCAACTTACAAATAACTTCAACATAAGCAAAGGTCTTTTTCAACTCGATCCTGTTGTTTTGAATTCCTTCAGAACAGATTTAGATAAGAAGGGTAGAACGCTAAATCTTTGGTAAACTTGTATGCTACTCTAATAACTTTTATTTTTCAATTTATTTTTATATACATCGAACCTTAAACAAGAAGGGCAGAGTGCTAAAACCCGGGCAGATTTCCAGTATAAATTTGTATTTTTTTTTTTTATAACATTGGTTGGAAACAATTCATTTGATCTTGTGCTAAAAATTGATAGTTTTTCCTTACAAATTTGTATGCTCCTCCCACAATCCTTATTTTTTAATTTTTATTTTTATTTCTCCGTTTATTGTATATATATATATATATATACACACACATCTTTGGTTATACCTTTGGTTTGCTTTCGCCCGAATTGTTCATTCTGAGGAAGTTCAAGCTTTTCATTCCACCTTAGACCTACGGTTTAACGAGCAATCCAAACCACGCCCCACCAGCAGCCCAGCGTCTTAACCACTAGGCTACCCAGGGTATCCATTTATCTACCAACCAATTGGTAAAAAATATTACCATTCGACTTTCCCATTTACACACACACACACACACACACACACACACATATATATATATATATATATATATATATATATATATATGTGTGTGTGTGTGTGTGTGTGTGTGTGTGTGTAAATGGGAAAGTCGAATGGTAATATTTTAAAATTTATTTAGCGAACACACTTATTAAAATAATGAAATTACCCTAACTTAAACTAACCTAAGTTAACCCAATTTAACTTAGCCGAACTCACTATACTCTAACCCTTATATAGAAGAAGATATTCATTTGATAAATTTAATAAAAATTATAATGAAAACATTTGTCAAACATTGTGAATTAATTTGACTCACGTCGACTTTCTCTCGTGGCCACTTTGTTTGTTTTCATAAAGGTCAATGGTTCCTTTATTCTTTGTGGACTTACAAATGGAAGTTGAAATCTCCACTAACTCTTATATTCACAGTTGAGGATTTTAAATATTGCTTTAGGTACAGTCAACAAAATTTAATACTACTTCCGCAATACAGTTTTTTTTCATGTTTTAACGTCCGGTAGCTCACTAGTTACGGTGGCGGACTTTTAGCGGTGAGGCTCTGGTTCGTTCACGCATGCTGGCTCTTGAGCTGAGTTTGCCGCTTACCCTGTTATTGTTCGGGCTAAAGGTAACCCTCGGGGTATACCCACCCCGACGTTGTGGGTATAAATAAGTTTCCTGTATGTTCTATCAATTAGCAATATATTATAAGTGCTTCAATTTACTCGTTCTATCGGCAAAACATCCATTCGCTTTTCACCATTTTCTCGGCAATTTTTGAAATGCTTTTCTTTTAAGTTCAGAAAATATGTTTGTTTCGTGATTTCAATGAAATACAATTCTCGACTCGGACGATGATGATTCGTCTTAGCAAATATCTCTATCTTTTCATTTGCTGATTCATTGTCCTTCAAAAAACATGTTTCGTGACCTACGTGATCATTCGTCGAAGTTTTGTTTGTTTGTTGGCTCGTTTGAAATACTTTTCCCGGATATGTTACCATGGAAACTGAAAGACAACTGTAACTGTTTAATTCAAGGAAGGAAATTTAATTCCTGGTAAATGAGGTATCATACATTAACTTTTCCCAAGAGAATTTATTTATTTGTTAAGATTTCATCTTGCAACGGAAGAATACTACCTTGCCCCACACACACACACACACACACACACACATACATACATACATATATATATATATATATATATATATATATATATATATATATATATATATATATATATATATATATATATATATAATATTCCCTGACGAGGTGTACTGCTGAATACACGAAAGATCTTGGACTAATTTTTTCTTTTTCCCTTGTGAGTTTGCATCATATATACTGTATATATGTTCCAGTCAATATGTAAAATTAAGCAATTTATAAAGTGACTGAAATTCAGGCAATGTGTCAAACTATCAATATGATATATTGCCTGAATTTCAGTCAGTTTACAAATTGCCTGATTTTAGATATGAACTGTAACACACACACACACACACACACATATATATTTGGGGCGGGGGGGGTGTTCACATGACCTCATTGTATTGTATGTTTATTTATAGGATGTATTTTCTCTTCAATTTATTTCGACGTTGGACAAATGCGACTGTAAATGTACTTATTTTTAGGACGTCTTCAAAAACATGAATAGAATTTTTCGTTAATTTCGGCAAAACTTTACTGAAACGATTCACTTGTTGAATTTCAACAAAATGGCCTCAATTTTTTTACAGAATTAGGAAAGATTTTTTTATCTGATGTTTACCTTTATCGTCAAATTAAAGCAATTAAATTTTAGTGAATTGCAACCAAACGAATTATTTCCATTAATTTACTTTTACAAACTGTAATGAATGTATATATATATATATATATATATATATATATATATATATAATATATATATATATTAATAAGACACTAATACATAATATAATATAGTATAATATAGTATTTATATTAATGCTGTAATTTATGATGAGCCTAATTTTAATTGAAATATATGGAGGTGAACTTAATGCATAATATATATATATATATATATATATATATATTATATATATATATATTATATATATATATATATATATATATATATATACACACCACCTATAAACTATATAAATTCATTAATGGCATGATGGCAACCATTTATGAATGGAAATTCCTGCTGAAATAATACGAACAAATTCACTGAGGGATTATTTATTGTTTTTCGTGTAATAGATGCCCCACTTATTTTCTTCGTAATATCGTCGCGAGACAATCGCTCTTTATTCTCCCTCTCTCTCGAAAATGATCACGTCTCGCACGTAGATTCTCGAAACTCAAACTTAAGTACTTAAAAAGGAATTAGCTATATTTAAAGCAGTTT
The DNA here is from genome assembly GCA_023014485.1 of Bathynomus jamesi. NCBI lineage: Eukaryota > Metazoa > Arthropoda > Malacostraca > Isopoda > Cirolanidae > Bathynomus > Bathynomus jamesi. Next base: position 487,142 of record JAJOZX010001919.1, on the reverse strand, counting down.
CGTGGGATATATCTATATCTATATCTATATCTATCTATCTATTTATCTATCTACGTATATACTGTGTGTATATATAAATATAAATATAAATATATATATAATATATATAAGTGTATATATATATATATATATATATATATATATACATACACACACACACGTGTATACATAGAGGGCGTCCCAGAAATCCTACCCCAAACGTTAATATCATGTTATGTATTATGGGGCAGGACTTTTGGGACACCCTATACTTATATAGATATATATTGTTAAGAGCAATCGTGCTTCTACCGAAACGTAAAGGTTTATAAGAATAAATATTTGGCCTACATTTTGTCTAGAGTGTTTGATTTATTTTTATGGTTTTCATTTTCCCATATTGTTTGCGCAAGAAACTGTGAATATATATATATATATATATACAGTATATTAAAGACGTACCGATACTAAAATTTAACTGATTCCCGATGCCGTTGCCGCTATCGATATCTGTTGGTTCCGCAGGTACTGTAACTATAGAGCAGTGGTCGGCGAACAGGGGTAAATTACCCCAAATGGGGTAAATTTAAAAATTTTGGGGGTAATGCGTGCGGTATGAGAGACACCATATGCAACAATTTTAAGAGCAATTGGCTTGTTTTTGTTTACTTTGAAGTCTGGGGGTAATTTCATTTTACTCAAATAGATTTTTGGGTAATACCCAAAAAAGTTCCCCGACCCATGTGGTGATTCAATAAATTGGTTATTATTTACTGACTTTTATAACTGAATAAAAATATTTTGGGATAAAAACAACAATAATCCAAAGGTGTCTATTTACGTTTTATCAGTCCTCTCCTGTATATTAACTAAGTACATAGAACTAAAGTCGGTAAATGCACTGTGGCATTTCTCCTATATTATTTTTTACAAGTTAAATTTTTTGCAATATATTACGAATATTGTAAAACACAAACTGGTCAATAGTTGTTTTTACGAGTATTATTCAAACGTTAACACGTAAATGTAAATTCCTTTCCCACGTAAAACTTTGTAAAAAAAAAAAAAAAAAAAAATTGGTCTCTGTTTGATGAAAGAAAAACTAATATGACGTATTCTCCGTAACAGTTTTAAGGGAAAACTTGTAAGACAATGTTTAGTACTAGTAGTACTCAAGTTTAGTTTTAGTATTCAGCCTGTAAAGAGCGTGCACGTTTACTAGCACGTTTGCTAAACCCAGTTTACAAATGTATACAACATTTATATTTAGTAATAAAATTATACCCATGATATACAGTGCGTTCGAAAAGTCTCTCCGCAGTGCTATGTTAAACGCATAGGAAATTGAAAAACTACAATGTTTTCATTCAACCATGATTTAGGGATTTTATTACGTAACCTTTTGATTTTACACCATGTGTTGAAAGTGTTTTCCACCATTTTGCAGACACAGAACAACTCGTCTACACTTGTTGTCAAACACTTTTTTTAAAGTGTTGGTTGATATTGAAGCCATGTAAGTGGATATTGCGGTTTTTAAGTTTTGAATTGTTTTCGGGCGGTCTTTATAAACAACATCTTTTGCTGCTCCCCACAAGAAATAGTCGGGCGGCGTAAGGTCTGGGGATCGTGGAGGCCAAAGCTCCCTTGAAATTATGCGATCCCCAAACATATCATGCAGTAGTTCCATCGAAAGGTGAGCAATGTGTGCCGTGGCACCATCTTGCTGGAAGTATGCATTCAGTATTTCCATTTCGTTTAGCTGTCCAATAAATGGATACAGAATTTCTGAACAGTATCGTTCAGCATTTATTGTGTTCTCAAAGAAAATGGTACCGACAATTCGCTTTCTTGATATTGCAACCCAAACGCCGATTTTATGGTCGTGCAATGGTGTTTCATGAATAGTGTTTCATAAAGTTTTTGCCAAGCTATCGACACACGCTATTGCCACGATCCCAACTCTGTCACAGTACTGACACGATCGAGTTTAAACCGGCTGAAACCGGCTTAGCGCGCATATAATGGCTATAGCACGTTGACTGCGGAGAGACTTTTCGAACGCACTGTGTGTGTGTATATATATATACTTTAACTGCAAACAACACACAGTATAATTAATGTAAAGAACGACGCTTGTGTAGAAGAGCGTTCCGCACAAGATGAGGAGGGAGAACGAACAAATGAAAAATGAGGTACCACCCGGGAATCGAACCCGGTATCATCCGATTGCCGGTCAGATATGCTATCCACTACACCATGGACCTCGATCAGTCAGAAGTCGTAATTCTCCTACATACGAGCAGAAACCAATGCCCTGAGGGGGTACATTCGCATGCCGTACATATATACATTTTAACTGCAAACAACACACAGTATAATTAATGTAAAGAACGACGCTTGTGTAGAAGAGCGTTCCGGGTTCGATTCCCGGTGGTACCTCATTTTTCATTTGTTCGTTCTCCCTCCTCATCTTGTGCGGAACGCTCTTCTACACAAGCGTCGTTCTTTACATATATATATATATATATATATGGGAATGAACTCAGAATGGTCCCCTGAGTTTTTTATGATACACACAGACAGTGCATGGAACAAGGAACTCTTCTGGGATAATTAAATCCACTATAGTCCGAATAAGTAATGGTAAATGACAAATACCATAGTTTTTCTTTTTAATGATGCTAGCCCGACGTGGGCAACGGGTCACTCGCAAAGAGGTCCCATAAATATAGCTTCCCTCACCAGCTATCTGCAAAGCAGACAGGATCCAACTTTGGGACATGGATCTAGGGTTTAAAGCAGCCTAGCCCTGCTACATTTAGAACCTCAATATAAGCAAAAGACTCGCTGCCTTCACGTCAGATTGAATACATCAAAGAAAAAGGGGTAACTATTACATTTTAAGCCAAAAACCAATCCTTAAACCTCAACTGGCAGAATTGAGCGTCCACTTTTCAAGGCACATAACATGTCCGTTTCAAGATGGGAATGAACTCAGAATGGTCCCCTGAGTTTTTTATGATACACACAGACAGTGCATGGAATAAGGAACTCTTCTGGGATAATTAAATCCACTATAGTCCGAATAAGTAATGGTAAATGACAAATACCATAGTTTTTCTTTTTCATGATGCTAGCCCGACGTGGACAACGGGTCACTCGCAAAGAGGTCCCATAAATATAGCTTCCCTCACCAGCTATCTGCAAAGCAGACAGGATCCAGCTTTGGGACATGGATCTAGGGTTTAAAGCAGCCTAGCCCTGCTACATTTAGAACCTCAATATAAGCTGGATCCTGTCTGCTTTGCAGATAGCTGGTGAGGGAAGCTATATTTATGGGACCTCTTTGCGAGTGACCCGTTGCCCACGTCGGGCTAGCATCATGAAAAAGAAAAACTATGGTATTTGTCATTTACCATTACTTATTCGGACTATAGTGGATTTAATTATCCCAGAAGAGTTCCTTGTTCCATGCACTGTCTGTGTGTATCATATATATATATATATATATATATATATATATATATATATATATATATATATATATATAATAATGAAATGAATCAAATACAGATGTAATTTTTTTTTTAATAATTACTCTACTACATAAGCTTATATAGAATTATATTATATACTGATTTATGATAATTTGCTTAATATTTAGTTTAAGTAAACAGAAGAGTGACTATTCTTTATCAGTCATGACCGGCCTTTAATGGACGAATACAAAGAGGGTTTTATTTATGTATAAAACGATATAAAGAACGATTTTGTTTACATGTTATTTAATATACCAATAATTATACGCAACTATACTGTTATAATATAAAAAAATTAAGATCATAAATTTTTATTACTTAAGATTTGAACGATTACATTCGGTAAAATGTAATTAAAAACGCAGCTGTAGATTATAAAGTTATAAATAAACATCGTCTGGAGAACGAAAGAGCTTTTCTAAAGAGAAAGTTTGGTTTATTTTTATTTCTTTTCGATTAACGAGCGCATGAGTAAAGTCATGCAGACAATATCTCAAGAGGAAGCGTGTAATTACGCAGTTCAGATGAAGAAAATACGTCTGATGTAAAGTTAATTTTTTTTTTTGAGGTTTGTGTATGACTCGACGAAGCGTGACCTTATAGTTCCTGGTATTCGTTTGTATATGAGGCGTCACGAGTACGAGGAACGAACTCGCTAAACCAGTTTTGAGATAGATGCGTTTAAATTTTGTGACTATTGTGTAGGAGGGGCACAGCACATAGCGCGAATACACGCATTGAAAATAACAACATTTTGAGCGTACGAGGGGGATATTGGGCTATACCAAGTTGTTTGTAGAGGGGGGGAGGGGGGGAGGATTGAACTATTCATTCGTGGAATAATCACAAAATCACCAATGTGGCGAGTTCGCCTCTCGTAATCGCGACGCCTCAATATTTTATCACGTAAAATAGATGTAATTTAAAAATAGATTTGGTAATAGATACTTGGATCACATCATATCATTCTGTCAATAAATTAATCATGATTTTAACCGCAATAAAATTTATTTTCTCTATAAAATATTTCGAGTCCACAACTTCTTCATAAATATACAAGATATTTTACAGTACAAAATATTATACAGTGACGGTCCAGAGCTGGGCACTTGCGGTATTTTTTGCGGTATTGCGGTACTGCGGTACTACCGCACTACCAAACCGGTACCGCATAACGCAGTACCGCAAAGGATCGCTGAAAGTACAGCCTGTACTTTCAGCGATCCTTTGCGGTACTGCGTTATGCGGTACCGGTTTGGTAGTGCGGTAGTACCGCAGTACCGCAATACCGCAAAAAAAACCGCAAGTGCCCAGCTCTGTTAAATTAAATATACACACGCCTCACGGCTATCCCAGCTCCATTTTTCAGATCATACACAAACAAAGGAACTGATTGCAATTTTTGTTGAGTGAATCGAAATTTGCAGTACTTGTTGATGGTCATCAGGTTGATAATTGGCAGGGCTGGTGATTGTTGATGAAAGAGGGAATAGGGATACGAGAAAATCAATGTAATGCGGTGCAATAACGCTTTCTGATTAAACGCCTACCCCTCCCGGAGGACGGTTACAAAAGTAGGACTAAACTTTTAAATTTTTTTATTCGTTGGTATGAAGTACCGGAAGTCCGGTCCGGTTCTAGTATCCCCGACCAAATACCGTTCAGTTATTGGAAAATGATTTCAAAGTATGAAGTCTGTATGAAGAGAAATGAAGATTATAGTAAAAATTCTGGAGCAACTGTAGTTTACGTCCCCCTGATGCAAAAGGGGACACAAACTACACTAGATCAAAGTTGGGGAACGTAAACTACACTAGGATCTTTAGGAGACATTTTTTAAATGAATCCATCAAATAAAACGTTAAAACTAATGAAAATATTAGGACTTAACCTAACCAATCGTTCACTCCGATACACTGACGTCTCGAGACCTTTCCAGCTCACTGTGGACGTTTGTGGCAGTCAAGCGACGATCTCGCGAAACATTCAAGACGATGAAACGATCGTCACGGGCAGATGTGTACCGCGATCTTCCAGATTCTGGCCTTCGGGTGTACTCCTCTGTCTCCACATAACGTTGGTAAACACGTCGAACCTGTTCTTGGAATTCCTAGCGCATCGGCGACGTAACGCTGGCTTCGACCATCTTCAATTAGGGCGACGACTCTCGCGACGTTCACGGCACTTAAATCCATTGTAAATGTTCAATTCTGAAACCCAAAAGAATTAGAAGTCTATCTGTTAGTAAACGCAAATGCCTACTCCTACTAGTGGAAGAAAAAAGTGGCACTAGCAGTTTAAGAGCAATTGAATGTCAGACTGTCGAATCCTTTAAAGAAGTCGAAAATTCGTTACAGCTAGTGTGTTCGCAGCTGACGTTGTTTTGTCTCGTTATTTGGTTACCGCATGGACTATATTTTCGAATTTTAAAACTTATTAATAGAAGCTTGCCCACATTTTGCTTTCGCGATATTCCAAGTGGGCCGATTTTTCTTTAAAAATATATACAAAATGAAAAGTTAATTTTCCTCACGTTTGCTATCATCTTGCTCCTTTTAATACCTCTTTAACTTTTGAAGTTAAAAAGTTATTAACTTTTATTTAACTTTTCAAGGTAAGTGCCATCGTGCACTCGTCAGAAAAATCCATTAGCCATGAAGCAGTTTTATGCTTTTAACATTGTAATTATATAATGATGATGATAATAATGATAAGTTTTATCGGCAAGATATAAATCCCATAATATAGTATAATATGCTTGTCAATATAAAAGATAAATCAAACAATAATACATTTAAAAACAAACCAACTAAAAATTATGACCAAAGGAGATAAGCGTAAGACACGTACTGAAACAAGCAATAATAATAGGAAAAACCCTACCCACTGTCAAGACTACAAAAATGATGATAATAATAATAATGACAATAATGCTGTTAAATGGCAGGAGACAAATTCCCCAAACCTCAAAAAAAGGTATAGTATCCATCAAGGTAATCAACGATACAACTAATTAAACACTAACTTAAAAAAAAAAGGACTACGGTAACAAGAAATAGCAATGATACACGTAAAGAGACGAGAAATAATAATAATAATAACAATAATAATAATAATAATAATAATAATTAAAGCAGTAATAGCAGTTTCATAAATATAAAAAGTACATGCAATGGGATGAATGGGATATAACTGGTAATTACAATTATTAAGCATAAATACACTCGTATTACGAAACGAATTATGTAAAAACCCTCATATATATATATATATATATATATATATATATATATATATATATATCTCAAAGGTAAATATTCTTGTGATCAAAGGATTTCTGATAAATGCTTGAGTGGCTTTATTTATCTTAGCCTTTTATCTTAGTGGTCTTTATTTGCAGGTTTATTATCATTATTATTATTATTATTATTATTATTATATCTCTTATTTATCTTCTTTTATAATCATACTTCGCTTTCATTGCCATACTTAATATTATAATTTAATATTATAATTACATCATAATTTCCTCATTCTCTTACTTTCTCTTTCATCCTCTCTTACACACCTGTTTTTCTTTTCTTTTTTTCCTTTTCACACATTTACTGTACATATAATTATCTTTGGCATAATAAATTACGTTTCTTTCTTAATTGTGTTTCGCAGTTGCCAGTACATATAATTTTATTAGGATATTTCATACATTCATTCATACATTAATACATTTCATACATTCATGCATATATTCATACATTTCATACATTCATGCATAAATTATTTTGTATAATTTCTTCTTATTAAGATTCACTCTTATATTTACAGAATATATAATTTCCTACGTTATAGAAAGGCAGTACCAAAGGTGATGGAATACATTTACAATTTTCCAAACGTTTAAGTTCGTCTGTAAAAAATAACAACAAATTTATGAACCATAAATGGATTATTGTAATCGATTTAAGAACATTTATTCCTTTAGTTAAAATATTATATTTCTATACAATACGTCCTTGCCCACACCATTGGCGAAAGTGATATCTGTTCACTGTAAATGAGGCTGGATTTCATCCCATAAATAATAATTTGTCATTGCCTTCAAATACCCATATTTAGAGGTAGAAAGCCTTTAATAGGTGATCCACTGAACGGGTCAGACTTTTTGTTTTTAAGTCATGGATCGACTTATAATTTTATATTTGTGCAGCAGTATTATCACACTTTTAATATTAACTATTACACGTTAGCCACAGGGGCGTCGATTGCTCTAAAATAGTGGGGGGGGGGGGACACTTCGCCTTAAAACATCGAATCAAATAATACTCTGAGTAGCTGTTGCTACAAATGCTACGTGCAATCGACGCCCATGATTAGCCATATAATTTATATAATGGAAGGGCAGAAAACAAAAGACCAACAGTGATTGACAAGTCATTGCTCTTCTTATTCTTTATAATTGTGTATTTTCGTACTTAAAATTTGTATCAATTTGTTATACCTTAAAAAATTATCAAAACTCATTGCTTAAATCATGACACTCTCGTAATGGTCTTACAAAGGAATACAAAGGACACCAAACAACAACAGACCGGCTGGTCCTTACGAGGCTGTCTGTTTAAGGAGGAAGGTTAAAATATGGAAGATAAGTAAAATTGTTAAAGCAAAGAGGAGAGAATCGGAGTGAAAAATCTAATGTAATGAGGTTACAATTAACGATCTAACCAAACAGTATTAAACCTAGTACTGTATAAGTATGATAACTTAATGCTTATCTAGGAATCTTTGGGCGTTTGAACTGTTTTTATCGTTATAAAGGACTCATTGAAATAATTTTATTATGTAACGCATTACTCCGTGGTCCCTATTTTTTTCGGGGGTACAAAAGGAATTAAAACTTCAGTAATCGAAATTTTACTGTTCAAAACTGTATTTTAATCCACATTAAATAATTTCTGTCTGTGAATGCAGCAGTGAGGTAACGTTATCTACAGGGTGATTCAAAAGTCAGGTTACATAGGGAAATACTGTATTATGTAATGATACAGGGGTATAGTCACATCACATGTTCGATATGGCCACCGTTAACGGCAATGCACTTGTGCAGCCAGCTAGGAATACCACATCAATGTGATTGAGGTAACGTAATCTATTTTAGATTACGCCACGATTGGGGTAACGTAAGTTATTTTAGATTACGTTACGATTGGGGTAACGTAAGTTATTTTAGATTACGTTACGATTGAGGTAACGAATTTTGATTGATCCGCTTAACGTCATTCGTCCGAGAGAGAGGCGAACTATCTTTTCGGTTTTGAGTCGTCACTGTTGTCGTGAAGTTTTATTAAATATAATCAACTAACAATGGTTAGCGATTTATTTAACTTTCTTCGTAGTGGCAAAGGTCGTGTGACGGAGGGGACCTACAACTTTACGAGGGATCCAAACCACAAATTACCGCTTATACATTCTCTAAACGTAGAGCTACTGAAAAACCACAACGTCATTTAACCTCACTGACTTAACGGGGAAGTGACCACGACGTAAACCGAGTAAAGTAAAATTTATTCGAAAATGTATAATAGGAAATAGTGCATCTTACTATATATATATATATATATATATATCAGTGGCGACTCCTGCACTCGGGCTGAGCCCGAGAGGCAAGGGGCAAGGAGAAGCATGAGAGATAAAATTGTGTATTTATAGATTTAAGTTTAAAAAAAAAGTTTTAAATACAAATTGTAAAAATGGTTTTTGGCTGGTAGTATGTTACTATTTTTCTGTCTAGCCTTCGTCACGCAAGCAAATTTTGAGCGCATTTAGATACCCTTACTACCTATAAAAAAACTATATTGACACATTAAGTTTTCGTGTAATCTTTCAAGATCCTTTACTCGGGCGCAAGACATTACGCCCGAGAAAGTATAAGTAATATCGTATATTTAAAGTTCTCTTAATGAATAATTATTTGCTTGCATACGGTTACATAATAGTCCTTCTTCTAATTCTCATTAAATAAAATACGTTTTTCCTCCTATTAATTTTTTTTATGAAGAAAAAAACATTTCAACTCGGGCTTATATCCTTTGGCCTTGTAGAGGCACAATTTTTAATTCTGGCGATACATGGTAACTTTTTACGTTTCGATAAGCGTGCCTTCAACTGCCTTGGGCGGCGGTGCAGTTTGATTTTTGCCACACTGTGAGGTTGTTCGCTTTTCTTAAATAATCTGATTTATTTTTAATATTATAAGTATTCTTAATGCTTTACAAACTAAATATCCAAATGTAATTGACTCCAAATCCTTAGTTAACGAATTGAAATATCTTTATCGTGACAGTGACTTTAGAAAATGCAAATCTGCAAATTAAATTTTAGAAGTCTTTCACGAACTAGGATTATTGTCTGCGATGTCGGAAACCACAAAGCTGATTCAGCTCCTTCTTACCATACCTGTAACTTCTGTTTCAAATGAAAGAAGTTTCTCTGTTCTTGATCGAATTAGATCATATTCAAGAAACACAATGGCTCAAGAACGGCTCTCGTCCCTTGCAAGGATTTCAATTGAAAAAGAAATACTTACTGATTTAGAGAGCAAAAAGGAATTACATGACCGAATATTAAAGGAATTTGCTTTAAAACCAAGACGCTTGGACTTTATGTTCAAGTAAATAAAATTCAAATAATTTTTTTACCGAGGTATATATTTATTTATTTTATTGATAATCTTAAGTTATTGTCATGCATTTAAATGTCGGCTCATATGTAGACTTGAAAATTTAAAAAGAGTCCGAGTAGTCTTGAAGAGCTGGAGTCGCCACTGATATATATAATATATATATATATATATATCGGCTATTGATTGGTGGCGCGGAAAACGCAGTTTAATAATAAACAGGAACACCAGAGAAAATACAAACATCCTTCAAGGTTTAATAGTACCAACGTTTCGGAATGCACTAATTCCATCTTCAGGGCTTAACCAAAACATAGCAGATCTATCGATGATTCGTCAGAATTTAGGTCTGGTTTTAGTTTATAAATAAACAAAGACTCCATAATTTTAAGCTCAAGGTCAGAGCTTCGTTAGAGAAATTACCTCATTAAATAATAATTCTTACACAATGGCTAGTTTCGATGTAAAATCTTTATTTACCAATGTGCCTGTTGCAGAAACTATTGATATATGTATTGACAATCTTTTTAATAATACTGATACTGTGCAGGGTTTTAATAGAGGTCAAATGAAAGAACTACTAAAATTTTCCGTGGAAGACCTTATATTTATATTCAACGGTGAATATTTTAAACAGACTGAAGGTGTTCAAATGGGTCTGCCTCTTGGTCCCACCTTAGCTAACGCGTTTCTGTGTCATCATGAAGTCCAATGGTTGAATGAGTGTCCTTCCAACTTTAAACCGGTTTTTTATAGAAGATATATTGATGACACTTTTCTCCTGTTTAAATCACCAGACCATATCCCTTTGTTTCGTCATTACCTTAATTCTAAGCACCCTAATATTCAATTTACTTCAGAAGTTGAATCTAATAGCTCTCTGTCTTTTCTGGACATTAAGATAATAAAAACTAATTCCTCTTTTGAAACTTCCGTTTACCGAAAGCCGACATTCACCAATCTTACTACGAACTTTTCTTCCTTTATCCCTTTAGGTTTCAAACGAAACTTAATTTCGACTCTGACCAATAGAGCTTTCAATATCTGTTCAGATTACTTTAAACTACACGATGAACTAGATTTCATCCGAAAACTCCTTGCCAAGAATAATTTCCCTTCTAGACTGGTGGAGACTACAATAGGCAGAACCTTAAATAGACTAATAAGCCCTAACACTAGAGACTTAATTACAGTCCCCAAAGATATCCTGTATTTTACTTTACCCTATATGGGAACCTCAAGTTTTAACATTAGAACAAACTTTTAAAATTGCTCAAGAATTCTACCCACAACTATGTATAAAATTATATTCACCCCGTCTAAATCGATTACCATTTATTTAAATACAAGGATGTTATTCCTACACTTCTTAAGTCATCCATAGTTTATCAATACAAGTGTGACCACTGTATGGGGTCATATATAGGAAAAACTAAAGACATTTAAATCTCGTATTTACGAACATCTCGGTAAATCGGTCCGTACAAATTTACCCCTTGGCAACCATCTAATTCTCTCATACGTGATCACTCGCCAACAATGACCACCCAATTTCACAGTCTAATTTCGCCGTACTTGCTGCCGGAAGCTCTGACCTTGAGCTTAAATTATGGAGTCTTTGTTTATTTATAAACTACAACCAGACCTAATTCTGACGAATCATCGATAGATCTGCTATGTTTTGGTTAAGCCCTGAATGGAATTAGTGCATTCCGAAACGTTGATACTATTAACCTTGAAGGATGTTTGTATTTTCTCTGGTGTTCCTGTTTATTATATATTATATTATATATTATATATATATATATATATTATATATATATATATAATATATTAGAAAGATGAGGACAAACACTGATACCTCAACATCTTTTATTTCATGGATGTTTCAGATCATGGCAGGAGTCGTCTTCAGCAAAAAACTAACAATATAATTGAATAAACTAATTAATAAAATTAAAATTAACAAATTTGCTGAAAATAAATTATGTACATAATTTAAGAATGACAAAACAATATTTTAGGATAAAACACTAAATCGGCGAATTTGTTTGCTTCATTTTTTAAATGTTTATTCTTATTTTTGTTTCAAATTTATTCCTAGTTTTTTTTTCTGAAGACGACTTCTACGATGGGTTGAAACGCTTATGGAATGAAAGATGATTGGGATACTAGGGATTTTCTTCATTTTTCCCATTATGAATCAGATTCCGAGAAACGATTCAAGTGCTAATGTGTTATATGAGGCTTGTCAGGCCCAGCGGCGGATATCGAAAGTTCATTATCTAATGTCATATTTTATTTCAATAAAATTTAATTTAAAATAAATTTTATCTAAAATTTGCACATTGGCCCTCGGTATGATCACTAATTGAAATGTGGTCCTTCATGAAAAAAGGTTGGACACCTCATGTTGGACATCCCATATATATATATATATATATATATATAATATATATATATATATATATTAATTATATATATATAATATTATATATATATATAATACAGGGTGAGTCAAAAGTAGCGCCCGATTTCTGTCAGTTGATTGTTTGTTTGTCATTTGTATTACAGTGTCAAGAAGGTAGAAATAAATGAATGACATGTTTATCTGACCATTTATTCGGGGAAAATATTACGGAACTGTACCGGAACTGTATTTGCAAGACAATTATTAACAACATGACTTCCCAGAAAGAATCTGCAGCCGAAAAAACAGAAATCGGGCGCTACTTTTGATATATATATATATATATATATATATATAATACAGGGTGTCCGAGAATTATCTGTACAATTTTTGGCTGTTATTAAAAGTCAACCATGAAGTGTAGAAATTCCAGTGTTGTCCCATTTTACAGAGAATCTCATTAAGTTTTTTCTGATACCAAGTTTTGACAAGTTTTTTAGAAATTCCAGTGTGTCCGAACATTATCTGTACAATTTCATCTTTTAATAAAATTCTTGATAACACACGTAAAATTCTTAAACAAGATTATTTAGAATCTGTATTTTCAAAAGTTTCTTTTATTAAAGTAACGTTGTTACAAACATTCGATATGTGCACCATTAGTGATTCGCAAAACATCCAATCGATACTCCAAATGTTGCCATGTACGCTGCAGCATATCCACATCAATTCGCTCAAAAGCAGCTGTGATTCTTGCTTTTAAATCATCAATGTCTGTCACCCGCGTACATTTCTAAAATACTTGTCAAAACGTGATACCAGAAAAAACTTAATGAGATTCTCTGTAAAAATGGAACAACACTGGAATTTCTACACTTCATGGTTGACTTTTAATAACAGCCAAAAATTGTACAGATAATTCTCGGACACCCTGTATATATATATATATATATAATATATATATATATATATATATATATACACACACACACACACACACACACACAGTATATATATATATATATATATATATGATGAATAAAACCACGAAGGAAAGGAAACACAAAATGGTGCTCAAGCGCTTTCGTCTAATGACATCCTCAGGAACACTGAAGTACATAAAAAGGTTAAGCCTATATATAGGTTACAGAAAGAAAAAAAAAGAAAAATAAATAACATACATACACACACACACACATATATATATATATATATACATACATATCTATATATACAAATACATACATACATACATACATACATACATACATATACAATAAACAGAGAAGTAAAAATAATAAAAAATTAAAAATTAAAACCTTAAAGGATTACCAGTGAGGCGTACAGATTTGTAAGGAAAAATATCAATTTTTAGCACAAGATCAAATGGATTATAAAAATACAAAATTATACTGGAACTCTGCCGGGTTTTTAACACAATGCTGCCTATGGTCAGGTTTCGATATATAAAAAAAAAAAAAAAAAAAAAAAAAAAATGCAAATTAAAAGTTAATCGATTTTTAGCACAAGATCAAATGGATTATAAAATACAAATTTATACTGGAACTCTGTCCGGGTTTTAACACACTGCTGCCTATGGTCAGGTTTTGATATATATAAAAAAATAAAATGCAAATTAAAAGTTAATAAAGTAGAAGACAAGTTTATATATATCAAAACCTGACCATAGGCAGCAGTGTGTTAAAACCCGGACAGAGTTCCAGTATAAATTTGTATTTTTATAATCCATTTGATCTTCTGCTAAAAATCGATTAACTTTTAATTTTCATTTTTATTTTTTTTTTTTTTTTTATTTTTATATATCGAAACCTGACCATAGGCAGCATTGTGTTAAAACCCGGCAGAGTTCCAGTATAATTTTGTATTTTTATAATCCATTTGATCTTGTGCTAAAAATTGATATTTTTCCTTACAAATCTGTACGCCTCACTGGTAATCCTTTAAGGTTTTAATTTTTATTTTTTATTATTTTTACTTCTCTGTTTATTGTATATATATGTATGTATGTATGTATGTATGTATTTGTATATATAGATATGTATGTATATATATATATATATATATATATATATGTGTGTGTGTGTGTATGTATGTTATTTATTTTTTCTTTTTTTTTCTTTCTGTAACCTATATATAGGCTTAACCTTTTTATGTACTTCAGTGTTCCTGAGGATGTCATTAGACGAAAGCGCTTGAGCACCATTTTGTGTTTCCTTTCCTTCGTGGTTTTATTCATCATAAATATTTTTCACGTGTTACCTTCGTGAAATAATTTTCATATATATATATATATGGGATGAATATTGCAATTAAACAAGTGACATAAAAAAATGATGGGCACCCAAAAGGAAAAATGAAAAGCGATTCTGAGGTCTTTCGTATAGTGAACAGTACACCTCGTCAGGGAATGATTTCCTGGTGAGATGTACTGTTGAATACAAGAAAGACCATGAAATCACTTTTTATTTTTCCTTGTGGGTGTGCGTTTATATATATATATATATATATATATATATAATATATATATATATATATATATATATAACAATTTGTGTAGTCACAAATATCAGCAAATACTTTATGAAACTTTTAAAGTTAACAAAGTATTGATTATTGAATTTTGAATTCGTATCTTATTTAAACGAAAGAAAAGCAGAGTCTGCAAGTTAAAATATTATAGAATTAAAACATTTTCAATGAATACTTCGCAGCAGTTGTAAAGGAAAAATAATTCATTAAAAGATAATATCGCGGAGTATAATGTAACCTTTATTTACTTTTTCCGTCCTATGTATAAGTAGTTTCATTTACAAATGATTTTCGACAAGGTTTTAAGCCAGTGAAAGTTTAACATTTCACTTTAAGTTTACGAACACCATTTTGATTTTGTAATTGCAACCTCACATTTTGACTCTATTGTGAAATTTTGCAAGTTTTCGCAAAACTGTATACGAGGTGCTCCGTGCGACAGTGACGAGCCCGCCATAGTCCTAGTTTCGGACACTTTATCCTTTTCTCTTTATCATGCCTAATGTACGACAAAATACCTTTAGAATAAGACCAAGTTCATCATAATCCATGACTATGTGTTGATTTTATGGATATTTACATTTTTAAAAAGTTAATGCGCGTTTTCTCGAAACCTAAATTTGGCGCGCTCGTCACTGTCGTACGGAACGCCTCGTATGGCATTTTGAAGAAGCCTTGGAGGACCTAAGTTAACTTTATATTATAATTCTCATACTTTATATACGAAAACTAAAAATTACGAGAAATGAGAGAGGAGTCGTGATTGGTCGATATTAACCAATCACGGGTGGTTTTTCAGTAAAGAAAGTAGGTTGTAAACGAGTATTTAATCCAAATTGATCTATCAGCGCATGATAGATGAGGTAAAGTTCTGTTGCATATATGAGTCACGTATCTTTATATAGTGCGCAGTATTGTGTATATAATTATAAAAAATAATTTCAACCCACAATTTAAACCAGTTTTTAGTTATTTCTTTGAATTTGTTTCTTGGATTTGATTTATAATAATAATAATAGTGGATTGATTGGATTGCTTAACTTCCTTTTCAACCTCTGAGGTCATAGGACGGAGGGGATCTACAACTTTACGTGGGATCCATGGGTCGCTATATAATCTGAACGCAGAAGGATGGTCTACCATCCAACTTCTCTCCAGACCCAGTGACGCTTAACTTCGCTGGTCGACGATTGAACCGGTGTTACGACATCGACCACGACATATATATATATATATATATAATGTCAACCCACAAGGAAAAAGAAAAATGATTCCAAGGTCTTTCGTGTATTCAGAAGTGCAACTCATCAGGGAATGAACTTCTGAATACACGAAAGGCCTTGGAATCATTTTTCTTTTTCCTTGTGGGTTTGCATCATTCATTCGTTTCACGTGTTTAATTGTGAATTCATCCCATATATATATATATATATATATATATATATACACACACACACATTGTATATTCCTACCAATTTGCAATTTTAATATATTTTAAAAAAATCTGCTGAAAAACGAAAAAAAAAACCTCATTAAATATGATGTAACAAATATAATTTCGGAAAATTACACCAAATATTTCTAGTGGGAGGCCATTAATGTTGACACGAATAAAATTAATAAAAATATTATCGCGAAATTTTTGAATGATGTTCATAAGTAATTTCTGTTAATATCTTTCATTCCTAATTATGATTAAACACGGCGAGAAATGAGGAGGTCAGTAAATGTCATAAATTTTTGCAACATGTCAATAAAACGTTCATCACATTTACTAAACTTCATAAAACGTTCAGCACATTTACTAAAACGTTCATCACATTTATTATATTTTTTTGCTTGGTAGGGTCATGCGAGCGAAACTTTTGGCAATAGTTTTCTTCAATTGACTATTGGTAATTATAAAAAAAACTATATATATACAGTATATTTCTCTCTCTCTCTCTCTCTCTCTCTCTCTCTCTCTCTCTCTCTCTCTCTCTCGTTTTTGTCGAAAGGTGAAGAACCAACGAACGTTCAAGGGCATGTTCGACTGAAACAGATGCATTGACGTTGTTGAGAATAGTCTCTATTCATGTATTACTAAACCCAATTCTTTACTGCGGCTTCTTTGATACAACTGTCACTGATGCGGCTTCTCGCATGATGCTGCGCTTTTCAACTGAATGAAACCAACTTGTCTAGTACGGAAGTTAATATTGAACCAACTGTTTATTAACTTTCAAAGAGAATTAGTGTTTTAGAACACCCACTAGGAAAATATACAGTATATATATATATATTATATAGAGAGAGAGAGAGAGAGAGAGAGAGAGAGAGAGATGAGGGAAGAATTTTATAGATTGTAAATAATTTTTATTAACATACGTTCACAACCTTTCATCTTCAGTGTGAATAAATAACTGATTTTCTCTTTTTTTTTTTAGTAAACGTAAATCTAAAATGTAAAAGAATTTACTTTAATGTTAAGTTTTTTAATGGTTAATTTGAACTTTATATAACAAATATAAAAACTTAAAGGTTCGCCATATATTTTAGTTCGTACGCTAAAGCGCTTGTAATCATTCAAACTTGGTTTAAAGTTACAGTTAAAAATAATATACAGCGCGATATAAAAATGCTTTTCAATCAGTTAAAGTTTTGTTATCGTGTGACAAAAGAATTTTAAATGAAGGCTTGTCCTCCTTTGCATGATCAATTAGTTCGTTGGGATCTTTAATTGCAGATCTGGAGAGTTTGTTAACGGGTAGAGCAGTTCTAAATAGCAACTCTAAAGATCAACTCTAATACCTGAGAAATAAAAAAAAAATGTCAATGACTCATACATAAATTCAATTAATCACGCAAAAATAAAATTGGTATTACAATATGTACATTTTGTAAGGAGGCGGGACTTTTCGAACACCCTGTAGACATTTCAGCGAATTTGTTGGATATAATGACGAGTAACCTTCTTGAATTAGATCCAGACATGATATTCTGAAATATGTTAAACTAAATCTATATAATAATGTATTGGAAATTATTTACTCTGACGAAGAAATCGGTAACCGATCGGTACTGTGGTTGTATAAATTGATTAACGATTAGAATGCCTTCTCTTACGTCATCATGATAATGTTGAGATGAAAAGAAGTGTTCTGATTTTAGATAGCTTTAAATTCAGTATACAGTATGTATCAGTGTATGGATGTATATGAATCTAATTATTTGATAAAAAATAGGTTATTCGAATTTCTGACTGTGTGTAAGAGAGAGTAACTAACGTTACCTTTAACCCTTTCCGGCCCAACGGGTCCATATGGATCCATAATGATGTTTTGTGCCTAAATCGTATGATTTTCCCCATTGATTCCATTTGGACTCGCACGTCACTTGTCCTGAAACTTAACCACTCATAGGCGGATCCAGAGGGGAGGGGGCAGGGGGCTTAATTGAAGCAACGGGAATTAATTTGGAGACCCCATACATCCTGGTTAAACGAAATTAGGTAAAACGTTTGAATGCTTATGTCCACGTTGCTTCAATTAAGCACCCTGGCTCCTCCTCTCGATCCGCCTATGTAACCACTGGGTTCGCAGCCCTAGAGAGCGCTGCGCTAGTTGTTTGTTCTCCTAACAGCTTTTGTTGTGAACAAAGCATCGTTGGTCTGACACAAATAACACGATGAGGGTTCACTCCCACTCAACGTCATCCCCATTTCATTCCGCGTCCAAGAGTGAGAAATTAGAGGGTGAGAAATTAGAGAAAGAAATTCAAACGAGACTTTTCAAATCGGTTTATTCCCAATTCATGCCATTCTCATTCTCATCCACAACTTTCCCACTTCGGTCCGGGTTAGGTTAACTTAGGTTAGATTTGGCTGATGTTAGGTTAAGTTACGAGTGGTTTGGTTAGGCTGATGTTAGGTTAGGTTAAATTGTTAGGTTAGGTTACGAGTGGTTTGGTTAGGCTGATATCAGGTTAGGTTAAATTATGTTAGGTTAGATTACGAGTGGTTTGGTTAGGCTGATGTTAGGTTAGGTTAAATTATGTTAGGAAATACTAACCATTCCCATTCAGCGCCTTTTCCGCGAGTGGGAATTTAGTAACTGTTTCTCAAATCAAGAAACATTTTTTGATTACTTTCCATTCTATGCCATTCCCATTTCCATTTCCATTCGTGGTCCTCAATTGAAAATGACCAAAAATGGAAAATCTCTATTTGACAAAAGCGTGTCTTGATTTGGGACACAATGTTTTGGTCAGTGAAACGGCACCAAATGGGAATGGCTACTACCTAACTTATTTTAACCAATCATAAACTAACCTAACTTTAGTCTAACCAGTCATAACCTAACTTATCGTATCCTAACTAGTGTTGAAAAATAATCGAAACTTTACAAACCGGTTTTTAATCGATCTGTTTTTTGAAAACCGGTTTTAACCGGTTATGACCGGAAAGTATAGTAATTTTTAAAAGCCACAATTGAAAGGTACTGACTTTAACTCTTAACAAGCATAGCTTATCGCCTATTTTTTGGTCAAAAGAATGCAAAAATGCAGCATCATATGTATGCATATGAATAAGAAAATGACAACTTTGACATATTTTATTTTAGCCAAAATAATACATTATTCAAACAATTTAGATATGAAATAATTTTTTAAAATAAAACATCTATACTTAGAAAGAAATAAACTTCTTTTTGTACAAAAATTATAAAGAATAAAAATAAAATTTATCTCTATTTTGGAAAAAACATTGAAATAAAATTTGTTAATAAAAAAAACTTTAACTAGAAAACAGAAAATTAACTCTTCGTGTAAGAAAAAATATATAAATTAATTTAGATTTTATCCCTATTTTGGAAATGACATCTTAAGAAACAAAGGGCATTGAGGGTCTTATACTGCGAATAGGGCTTTAGTCGACTGACTCTACACTACAGCCTACATGATGAGACAAACTGAAGATCGAATTGCCAGATAGGCAAAAATTATACTGAAGAGCAGTTGCCAGTTTGTCACAATTTAACTTAATAGGTAATGTATTCGAAGTTATTTTTTGTGCGCTGTAGCGCGTAGCTGCACGTTCGCGCAAGTTTGAGCCAAATAAAAATCAATCGATAAAACCGGTTTTTTCTTTCGGTTTTCGATTTTTAGGGGAATTTTACAAACCGGTTAAAAACCGGTTTTTACAAACCGGTTTTCAACACTAATCCTAACCAGTCATAACCTAACTTATCGTATCCTAACCAGTCATAACCTAACCTAACCAATCGTAACCAAACCCGGACCAAAGTGGGAAAGGTCGTGGATGGGAATGAAAATGACATGAAGTGGGAATGGCATAGAATCGGAATTACAAGAATGGGAATGGCATAGAATGGGAATTGCAGCTGTGAACACGTATGTGAAAATGGGAATGGCCCAGAAGAATGCGGTAAGACCGCATTCATTATATTTATCAAACTTAACTTTTATTATTTTTTTATTTTATTAATATTATTTCTTTATTTCTTTATTTTATTATTATTTTTTTTTGTAAAAAAAACACGTTTAAAGCTTTCATCTGTGTTCGATTCAGAGAAAAATTGTTTTAGAATTCGTAATTAAATCAGTCCTCAAAGTATTAAAACAAATAATTGAAATTTTTTTTTTTTTTTTTTTTTTTTGGGTAAATGCAACACCAGTAATTAAATGTTTTGCCCAGAAATTTACCTAAATTTGGACAAAAAAGCGATTTTTGTTTCATTTCTCTCTCTCTCTCTCTCTCTCTCTCTCTCTCCCTCAATATGTATGTGTGTACGTGTATGTATGTATGTATGTATATGTGGTTCTTTACATTTCCAATCTGTTCAAGTTTAGAACACTTCCATATGAAGACCATCATTCGTCGCTACAGTGCATATTCGACGCTCGAACTCCATCAGATCATTAGCAAGATGCTCTTATAGAATAGATCCAATAAGTTCTCTGATTCTTTGACGAAGTTTTGACAGATTTTTGGGTTTGTTATGACGATAGTGTTTCAAAATAATACCTCCAGAGATAAAAAATTCAAAGGAGTTAAGTCGGGTGATCGAGACAGCCATGCGCTATCAGTTCGTCATGGCATATCCAGCACTGAGGAAAGGTTGCGTTCAGAAAACTTTGAAGAGCAACGACATAGATGGGGAGGCACCCCAATTCGTTGAAAGATTACACCCCTGATGTCAACTTTAATAACCCTTACTTGGTAAAAGGAAACAGATGTTTGTAGTATGGTAAGATACGAGTAGTTTCCTTTAGTCAGAGTACGATCGTCAAAGAAAAATTAACCGATTATACAGTTACGTGACATAACACACCACATTATAAATTCTTTGTGAATCCCGTTCATGGTGATGTTGTTTAGCGCTGGATAGGCCGTGGTGGACCGATAGCATGACCACTTCCATCATTCACTTTAACCCCTTTGAATTTCACCTTGCATTATTATTTCATCATCATTATTATTATTATTATTATTATTATTTTTTTATTTTTTTTTTACGCCAGACACCTAAACAGTAACTATGTTTATAATTACATTTACCTGTAAATCAGAAGCACAAAAACGTGCTAACATTTAATTTATTTGAATTAGAATCTCAATATTAAAATCTGCTATACAGTATATGAGTATGTTGTTCATATTATGTGTAGTATATAGCATATACTGTTTTGTATCAGGTCTTCTAGTTACCCAGAAAAGAGCTACATTTCTTTTCGTCTCTACTTGACCTGAAAATTTAAGGGTGTAACGTAAATCAATTATTTTATAGCTTACAAATATTTCAATCAGAAACTAGGAGGAAATAAAGTACACGAAAGCGCCAGTTTCTCTAGCTGTATGACATGTGATGATGTGACTCTGTCTTGCTGGAACAAAAATCCTTCAGGGGGCTTCATTTCTTATCATTCAATTCTCAAGTAAGTTTCAGCCATTTTACGGTGTCTGTCACCTGTTACAATATGGGGTGAGTGGGTTAAAATAGGGTACTTAGTACTAAAGTTTTTGCAACTCTTATGTTCGTGCCTCAAACAATCTGGGTTTTTTTATGTTCACACAAATTTTATGGTGTCCACTTTAAATTATTATGGTTGATTGTTTTTCATTGTTAACTGTTCGTGTGCGAATCTGTTTTCACAAAGGAGGGTCACATACCCGTTTTACTCCACTGGTAGGGTAAAACGGGGTACGTGTGTAAAATTGTAGTTGAAACAGGTGTTTACAGAAAAAATAAATTTTGTACATTTTATTTCAAACTAAATTTCACTGCACTGTCAAAAAACCTTAATAGACCTATATAAAAGTAACAGGTCCTATAGTTAATCAGGCCAGCAAGCTACTCGCGAATTTCACAAAGAACTATATCACAGCACTTCCTCCAAAATGAATTATTTTTTACTGCGCACACGAAAGCGTCTCCATTACACGGTTCCATTTCCATACCGACGACACATGGTTGAGCAATTAGTAACTGCATTCACAACTAGATGGAAGCACCAGCCCAGCAGAAAAGGCAGGTACCCTGTTTTACCCTACTACCCCGTTTAACCCACTCTCCCCTATTCAGGTTACGTAGATTCATCAGAATGACATCGATTATTTCTTTTTTTGAGCCGACGCTCTTCTCGCTTTATGTATGACTTCAGCTTGTCGAGATCATGTGGCACAGGGATTCTGTAGACCAGAGCTTTCCAAACTGTGTGTCGCGACACACAGTTTGGAAAGCTCTGTTATAAACAATTGTAATTTTATTAGTTAATTATTTTCAATTTTTTTGTATTTTGAAAATTTTGATTTTTGTATCAACAAAATCGGCTACAAGATAAACCACTTACTGAAAAATTATCTGATATTTGATAACAAAAATTGGTGCTCTTCCAATATGTGCTCTACCGCGAAACTGATCTACCATATTCCAACTAATATTCCATATTCCAGGCTAACTAACGAAAATATCACGACTTAACCTAACCAATCGTCAAGGGCGTATAGTTGACCTAACGATTGGTTAGGTTAAGTCATGATATTTTCGTTAGTTAGCCTTATAAAGCTAGTTTCACGGTAGAGCACGTATTGGAATATGGTAGATCACAGTTTCGCGGTAGAGCACATATTGGAAGAGCACCCAAAAATTAATTAGTGTGTCGCCAACGTGAAAAGTTTGGAAAGCTCTGCTGTAGACTCTTTCCTTTAAATATCCCAAGAAAAGTAGTCACAGCGGTTGAGATCAGTGCTGTGTGACGGCCATAGACATTAACTTACCAGAAAAAAACCGATTCAGTATTTTTCCATGCAACCACTCAAAACAAATGGATGCGGTGTGTGGAGTCGCACCATCTTACGAAAAACATAGTCCGTTTTCATCAATACTTTGTCTACGGTGAAATGCTGACCAGTATTGGACTGGCTCTCCCCAAAGCATGATGTAATACGCAGGAAACGTCATATGACTCGGGATAGATTTATTTGGAGAAGAAGGATCACTGTTGGATTTATCATGCTTCGAGGCTGTATGTCATCTTCAGGTGTTCGCAACTTTGTTCAAATCGAAGGACGAATGGATTCATCAAAATACCAACAGATTTTAAGAGAAAACTTCCTGCCATTCATTAGGAAGTTCAAAATGGGACGTAGCTGAACCTTCCAACAGGACAGTGAGCTAAAGCCAGAGCTGGGCACTTCCGCAAACATTTCCGCAAACCGCAAATTCCGCAATTGCGGAAGTATGTTTTTCGTTTGCGGATTTGCGTTTGCGGCAAAGTCATCGCAAATTAGTGAATTTGCGTTGCGGAACTAAGACCGCAAACGCAAATCTTTCCGCAAATTTCCCACGTGGCCACTGGCCAAGCCCGCTAGTGCTGTGACGCTGCTGTCACTGGCCGCCAATTGGCTGGCAGGCAGCGCGTCGTGGAGAGACTGTTCTCCCATGGGTCAGATATAATGAAGCCCAAAAGGGCCAGCCTGACCTCTGACAACTTCCAACGTCTCGTGTTCATGAAGGGGAACATGGACTTATTAAAACTGGATTTGGCTCAGTTACTGGAGGAGGACGACTGAACTTGTTGACAAAGCCAGAGGCGTACACTTGTAGAGGCTAGAGGGGTTGAGTTGTACAGTGAGTTCAAGTTGTGTACAGTCACAGTGTTAACTTAATTTAACTTGTGTAATGTAATGTGTGTACAGTTACTACAGTTACAGTACAGTCTTCTCTAACGTGTCTAAGTCTCAAATTTATGAAATTCAAATGATTAAATTTATTATTTAATTTATTTACTATTTACTTGCAGGAGGTGTTTTGTTCAATATAATATATCAATATATGTAGTATTTTTATTTCTTCTACAATAGTGATTTATTGTAATAAATTATTTAGCCTTGTTTTTAATAAAAACAAGGCTAAAACATTAAACATTAAAAAGATATAAAAACTTTTTATACCTCTTTAATGTTTTGGATACTTTTTATAGTTAAAATTGCGATTGCGGAATTTGCGGTTTGCGGAAGTGTTTGCGGAAGTGCCCAGCACTGTAAAAATTGGAAATATGGTTTGCGTTTGCGGATTTGCGTTTGCGGCACCGAAAATGGCAAGCAGTTTGCGGATTTGCGGTTGCGGAAGGTAAGGTTTGAGTTTGCGGATTTGCGATTGCGGAAGTGATTTTGAGTTTGCGGTGCCCAGCTCTGGCTAAAGCACCGATCACAATCAACGACGAACTGGTTTCAGGGAAGGAAAATATGAGTAGTTGAATGGCCATCGCAGTCTACAGACCTAAATATCATTGAAGGGTTATGAAGCGATCTGAAATGGGCAGTCCATGCAAAGAGACCTACAAATCTACATGACTAGAAGTTGTTTCGGAAGAATGGAGCAGAATCCCAGAGGAACGAATCAATAAGTTCGTACAACATTACAGTCAGCGGTTGCTTCAGGTTATTGATGCGAAAAGTGGGTATATAAATTACTAAGGCAAGGGGTGCCTACTTTTGCAATGTACTCATTCTACAATAAACATCCCTTCTCATCTGTCTTTCTTGTACTGACCCTTTTAATAGTACATTATATTAAAAATATGACGAAAGTGTGTAATATGGTAGATACATTAACATCGACACTGTGTGAACTATCCGCCAAAATCGTAGATTATCGCAAGACTGCCTAAACTTTTGGCTTATATATATATATATATATATATATATATAGGCGGGGCCACCAGCTTGACCTCCGTGTGAAGAGAGACCAACGCACGAAACAACATAAGGTTCATAAGGTAAGGTGTATATATATATATATATATTATATATATATATATGATGAATAAAACCACGAAGGAAAGGAAACACAAAATGGTGCTCAAGCGCTTTCGTCTAATGGTGCTTGAGCACCATTTTGTGTTTCCTTTCCTTCGTGGTTTTATTCATCATAAATATTTTCACGTGTTACCTTCGTGAAATAATTTTCATATATATATATATATATAGTCTTGGACAAAAGTATGGAGTTACTTGTCTCAAAAATATATGATTTAAGATTATATTCTCTAAACATTCGTTTGTAGGTGTCATGAACGATCCTAAACTTCACCAAAACAAAGTTTGCTTCGATTATATTATTAAGGTGGCAGTTCACTTACAAAGACATTGGCTCTGAAGAAGGATTTCCTGAAATCACTCGACCTGTTGTTCCTTTTAAAGTAATTAATTACAGGGTTATAAAGCCAGTTGCATGCTTGAATTCTAATTAAAGGCATATGGTATTCACAAATCCTTATATACACAGGATAAAATGAAACGATAATAAGGTTAATTATTGCTTCATTCGTGTATCATTTTGTATAATTTAGATATTGTTACAATTTTAAGGTCATTGCTAATTTTACGATACAACACCTCTCAACTTTATGCTTTCAAGCATACGTCAGTTTTTAAAAAAGACGTTTTAATTTGGGAATAGCTGGGATTATTAAATTGGGCTGATATGTTGCTCATCAAACGGTTGGCAATTTTTTCAAATTTATATTGAAAGGAACAAAATATTTTAGGCTACATCGTGGCCACATCGTATCAACGTTTCTCGTTGGATTAGCGAGGTTGGATTAGCGAGGTTGGATTAGCGAGGTTGGATTAGCGAGGTTAATCAATATTGGGTTTGCTCGGTAGTTGGATGGATGACCATTCTCCGAGTTCAGTTGATGAAGTGATCGGCTTACACTTTACTTATATTTTATTCACACTTTACTTTACTTTACTCATCCCATGTAAAGCCACACGTCCCTCCGTCACATGACCCTTTGTGGTTACGAAGGAGGTTAAATAACCTCAGACAGTATTATTATTATTAAGCCCTGTCGTGAAATTCTATGTTTCTTACTGATATTTATTATATGAATTTCCCGGCAGGGTTTTTTTTAATTGACTGTACAAAAGATTTTTATTTGTAATCTAAATACGACCCTTGGTATCTCCAGTAATCAGAAAGTCTAAAGATAATTTTTTTAACCTTGTTTCAGTGCCACTTACGGGCAATGGTTAAAAATTAAGAAGCATGAGTCTTTTCCTTTGAACTGTATGAAACAATGATGACTATATCGTTTATACAAATGAAGCGGGATGCTGCAGAGGGGTCAATCGCAGGTCAATCCTCAACCATCGTTCGAAACCATCATAATGTATCAAAATAAGTAAATAAATAAATAAATAATTGTATATTATATATATAAATAAATAAATAATTGTATATACACAAGTATATATAGACCCCGAAGATGGAACAAGGCGTTTCGAAACATTTGGCCAGCACTGCAAAGTAAATGCTCTTCCCATTTGTCCTGGTCTTATTATTTATCAGTTCCTTAGGAACAAGACTGTATATATATATCTATATATATTATTATTATTACACTGTATATACAGGGTGGGCTGAAAGTAGCTCCCTAATTTAAATTACATATAAATTATGTATAAATTGTGATTGTATTGTTATATTGTTATGGTGTGTTCTCTAAAGTGGTAGAATTGTAACGGTAATCTTTTTTTCTCTAAAGTGTTCTCTTTGTGTTCTCTAAAGTGGTACAATTGTAACGTTCATTTTTTTTTTCATTTCAGATTGAAGGGTAACATGGCTGAGCGTTTAACACTGCAGGAGCGTGCCCAGTTGGCGGCACGGTACGAAGTTTGGCAATCTGTCGTTCGAGTTCAAAGATGGTGGCGGGCCATTCACGGACCACGTGCCCAAGTGGACCCGAAAACAATCAAGAACTGCCACTCGAAGCTCATGACCACGGGGTCTGTGGCAGATGTTCGAAGATGTGGTCACCCTTCGACATCCAGGGCCCAGGAGACGGTGCAGGCAGTTCAGGAAATGTTCGCACGGAGTCCACGAAAGTCAACTCGCCGGGCAGCTCGGGAAAGTGGACTCTCCCGCTACTCAGTGCGAACTGTGCTGAAGAAGGAGCTGAACTGGCGTGCGTGGAAGCCGCATTACTGCCAATCTCTCTCGGACGAGGACTGCGACATTCGCATGGAGTTCGGGGAAATCATGCTAGCTTGGCATGAAGACTGGCCCCATCTCTTCCGCAACATCCTCTGGAGCGACTAGGCGGTGTTCCACGTCGGAGGCTTTGTCAACCGCCACAATTGCCACTACTGGGCAGGAGAGGATCCCATGGTTACCGCTGAAAAACGGCAGAATCGGTTCAGTGTAACGGTGTGGTGTGGTATGACCTCAGATCAGGTTGTGGGCCCGTTCCTTCTGCGCAACACCATGAATGCTGAGCGGTACCTTGCTATGTTGCGAAACGAGGTCTGGCCGGTTGTCAGCACATGGGAGAACATCGACGATCTGATATTTATGCAAGATGGCGCCCCTCCGCACTTCGCTCTTGTTGTCCGTGAGTGGCTGGATGCCCACTTCCCTGGGCGTTGGATGGGTCGTCGTGGTCCACATCAATGGCCAGCCAGGAGCCCCGACTTGACACCGTGCGACTTCTTTCTTTGGGGGTGGGTAAAGGAAGAAGTCTACCGCACCAAACCGAGGACATTGGAAGAACTGGAGGACCGAATTCGGGAAGTCATCTCCTCCATCCCGCCGGAGTTCCTGCTAAAGTCAGTGGACGCCATTCCTGGGCGGCTCCAGAAGCTGGTGGAAAGAGTTGGAGCCCACATTGAATTTTAGAGAAAACCTACCATGTATGCCTACCTTTTCATATTATTTCTTCTGAAATAAATGGATAATATACGTATTTTTTTACCAATCCAAAATAGGGAGCTACTTTCCGCCCACCCTGCATATGCAGTCAACAAAGAGAAAAAACATAGAAGAATCCTTCCAAGTACACTTTCCAAGTTCATTTCCCACTCGCATTGTTAGAAGAGATGAAATGATTTCTCAAGAGCTCGGAAGGACTATTTTGTTTCTCCCTTTACGACTAAATATTAAATAGTTCGCGTTTCGAAGTGTGAATACACGTCTCATATACAGTATATAATCAAGAACGGGGTATTGACATTTCCTCTTCCAGATGAATATTGTATAGTGATTAATATCTTGAAATCTAATCAAGGTAAGTGTTGGTTAATTATTCGTTTAACAACAATCTAATTGCTTTTAAACACGAACTTCTGAAACAACCTTGAACTCACCTTCATAAATACAGGGTTCGTTTACATTCAAAATAATAATTAGAAGTCTAATTTATAATTACAAAGAATGTTGCTAGCTATCAATTTAAGGAATTACATCACAAAGTTTAGATGGAGGGAAGCCTTGAAAGGGTATTTACACGAGGGCTCTACCAGAGTGAAATGAGCAGCTACAGAAATTTAGTTTAACAGGAGTTATGTGCAAAACCTGTGTTTGGGTCAGCAAGAGAGCATGTGCATCGAAAATAAGATTCTTCTGTACTTCTACTTTTAGTTTCCTCCAACGCCTGAGTGAAGACGGTTGCCTCTCTCGAAAAGCTTCGTGATTTTTAGTGTTTTTTATGTTTTATCTTTTAAATTTGGGGGATTTTAGTTATTTGATTATTTTTTACACGTTTATTGTTTTTTTTTAACACACACACACACACACACACACACACACATATATATATATATATATATATATGCGCCTCGGTGGTGTAGTGGTTAGCGTCGCTGACTACGAATCCATCGGCACTGGGATCGAGATCCAGTGATGGCAGGCAGCGCGCAGCAAAACCCAGCTGTTCATCCTTCCACCCACTAAAGAAATTGGTTGGTAGATATATGGGTACCCTGGGTATCCTAGTGGTTAAGACGCTGGGCTGCTGGTGGGACGTGGTTCGGATTCCACGTTAGACTGTAGGTCTAAGATGAAGTGACAAGCTTGACCTTCGTCAGAATGAACAATTCGGGCGGAAGCAAAAAAACAAAGTTAACCAAAGTTAACCAAGATTATGAGGTTGTAATGTTTAAAAATGAATAAATCTCCAGGTCCTGACCTTTTTTATCCAAAACATTTAAAAAAAATCAAACTTAAATTTTTGAACTTTACTTAAAATTTTTAATATATACTTATTTAGATTTAAAATTACCAAATGTAATTCTAATCTTCAATTCAATTGGGAAATTACAGGCCTGTAATTAATTACTGTAATACAGCGAGTTTAATTTACTATAAGTTTATATATAGAAAAAGCTTTTTGAATCTGCCATTCAGAATCACGTAGTCGAGCACCTTGAGAGAGAGAGAGAGAGAGAGAGAGAGAGCAGTAATGTTATTAAACACAGCCAACATGTGATTTTGTAAAAACTAACTTGTTTAATTAAGTAACATGTTAAAAATTTCCTTGACGTCATCGGTATTCGTAATGAAGGTTGGGCGACATTTTTGGTTTTGAACTTTTAATAAAGTTCCGTATTAAAATTGTTTGGAAACTTAAAAAAGCTTCACTTCTTAATTGAGTTTATAATTCATATGAAGTTAACCAATGTTCCAGGCCTTGGTAAGAGATAGTCGTTATATTCATTGATGCAGGAAGCGTCTCTTGTCGGAATCTCACACTGGTACCTAGAAGGGGATCACCTGAAGATCAGGGCCCCCAGCCTTCTTTAGTTAGCTTTATAAGGCTAACTAACGAAAATATCACGACCTAACCTAACCAACTGTCAAGGGCGTACAGTTGACCTAACGATTGGGGTTGTGATATTTTCGTTAGTTAGCCTTATAAGGCTAACTAACGAAGGCTGGGGGCTCTGATCTTCAGATGATCCCTAGAAGGCCTCTTTCAGTATAGATTTCTGCTGATAACGAGGAATTGTGATATCTTCAATAAGCTGTGACGAATCTGCTTTTGTTCGGGTTTACTCAAGAGTATTTTCAGACATCTGGATCTCATTAAAAATATTGTACCGGTAAGTAAAATCTTCGGAAGGTGATCTTTTACTGATCCCATTCGATATATACTCACTTGAGAAATATATTATACGAAGTTTCTACAATAAAACTGTAGGCCTAAAATTAAACCTTTTATGAGAAGCCATTATTACCATAAAAATAGGCTCAAAGTTTAATTTGTATAAACTTACAACTAGGTGTATGAAAACGAGTTAATCTAAGTGTTTAAAGTTTGAAATAATTTTGATAACGTTAATTTCTTTGACATATAGATCAGTATTTCCCGAGCTTATTTTCTTCTATACCATCTACAGCAAAACGGAAATTTCCCGTACCATCATCCTTAATTTGTTTTTAGGGCAAATCAATGCCTTACTATTATTTTAAATCTACATAATTAAACTATAGGGTGATCAAAAAGTAACGCAACCCATGGAGAAACGCACATAATTGATTTTTTCCTTCTGTTGCAGGCGATGATTCAGAAGTGTGTTGATGCAATTTCACAGGAAACGTTGCAAAGGGTCTTTAAGAACATGAATCGCCGTATCCACTTGTGTGAAGCACAGAACGGTGCCCACTTCCAGCACTTGCTCTGAAATAAATCGTTTTCCCATGGGTTGCGTTACTTTTTGATCACCCGTGTACCTTAAGTATAACAATTTAACAAAAATATGTAACCCAAAAGTGACTAATTTATTGGTGTAATATATCAGCTATGGATCGGTTTTTAGGAAACCTGAGTTTACAAAGGAAAATGAAGACCAAGGCGATTGGGATCTTTTCCTTTATAGCACCCCCAATTTCTTCTTTCCCGGTTAGGTCAACTGTACACCCTTGACAATTAGTTAGGTTAAGTCGTGATATTTTCGTTAAAACTAACGAATAATTTAACGAAATACTAACGAATATTTTAACGAAAATATCACGACTTAACCTAACCAATTGTCAAGGGCGTACAGTTAGGGGTGCTATAAAGGAAAAGATCCGGCGATTGTATAAAACATTTATTCCAATAGGACGTTTCAAATCTAGCTGGAGTCATCATCAACTATTCTAAAAACGAGAGTATAAATAATTACATAAAAACAATAATAAAAAATTCAAACGAAGTTATAAAATAAATTACACAAACGGAGCGAAACTCATCGTGTGGCGCACGAGACAAAAAAAAAAAGAATAGAAAAATTGGATCAGGGCCCCCAGCCTTCTTTAGTTAGCCTTATAAGGCTAACTAACGAAAATATCACGACTTAACCTAACCAATCGTTAGGTCAACTGTACGTCCTTGACGATTGGTTAAGTCGTGATATTTTCGTTAGTTAGCCTTATAAGGCTAACTAACGAAGGGTGGGGGCCCTGATCTTCAGGTGATCCGAAAAATTCACTATAGACAAACTAGGTTGGTTTATACAATATTTAATTTATAAGCTGGTTAGTTTATACAATATTAATTTGTGGAAGCAGTGAAATCATTAAAGGATGGACGGAGTTGTTTAATATACATAGATTCCAGTATTCTTAAATTATTAACATTAACAGCGGATGATAAAACAAAAAAATTATTAACATTAAATGGATGATTGCAATTAACAGAATGATTACGTATGGCTGAGAATTCTGGACTAGACACAGGTCGACCAGTCCTATGAGAGACACCCCTGTGCTTATCAACCCTCTGTTTCAACCCTCTGTTACGTGCCTACAACTGAAACAGAGGGTTGATAAGCACAGGGGTGTCTCTCATAGGACTGGTTGACCTGTGTCTAGTCCAGAATTCTCAGCCATACGTAATCATTCTGTTAATTGCAATCATCCATTTAATGTTAATAATTTTTCTGTTTTATCATCCTCTGTTAATGTTAATTATTCAAGAATACTGGAATCTATGTTCTGTACAACTCCGTCCATCTTTAATGAATTGATTGCTTCCATAAGTTAAATATTGTATAAACCAACCTAGTTGTCTATAATGAATTTGGATCAAGTAAAGATAAGCACCCCCAACCTTTTTTAGTTAGCTTTATAAGGCTAACTAACGAAAATATCACGACTTAACCTAACCAGTCGTTAGGTCAACTGTACGCCCTTGACGATTGGTTAGGTTAGGTCGTGATATTTTCGTTAGTTACCTTATAAAGCTAACTAAAAAAGGTTGGGGGTGCTTATCTTTACTTGATCCATGAATTTTTCTATTCTTTTGAATTTGCTTTTTACGTAATTATTTATACTCTCGTCTTTAGAATTTTTAATTCTTTTTATTTTTTGTTATTCTGTCTCGAGTGTCTTTCTTTTCCTCCCTTTCTTTCTGAGCTAACCTTCAGTGGATCTTCTGATCTTTGTTAATCTTGTAACTCCATAATTCTCTCTCTCTCTCTCTCTCTCTCTCTCTCTCTCTCTCCTTCTATTGTATAAGCATAAGAGGAACAGACACGCAAACACTTATCAGATTGAAGCTGATATTATTTTCTAATCTTCAGCAAACGAGTCTCATTATAAATGAGGCCAAATTACGTTCGTCTCCGATTCCATTCACATTTTAACTGGGTTAAAAAGAATGAAGGAACATTGCTTAAAGGGGCAATGGATATATTTATCTGACCTGCATACAGTGAAAGTAAGTATTTCAGGAGTTAAACGATAAATTTCAACAACACTCCTCGGTTCTAAATGGCATTTTTCAGATTTATATTTAGAGTATATCATTAAGCAAAAGTTAAACATTGATCCCAACATTGTGTAAACCAATATGGATGTAATGTATATCTTATGTAATACGTTCTTTCTGAATAATAATTATTATTATTAATATTATAATTGACTATGATGACGTATGAATTTAATCCATATTAATAACTAACGTTTTATTGAAGTATTGATGTAAAATATGGTCTTTACATTTTATCGGCTTTGAGGACGTTTTCCAGTTTATGTACCGTTTTCTACAGTACATTACATACAGCATAGTAAACATCCTGTGCCCAAGTGACGAAAGTTGTAATGTGTTAGGTTAGGTTAGGTTAGGTTAGGTTATCAAGAACTCATTTTTGATCACTCATTTTTGATCTGAAAAGAAGCAAAAATAAATTATATGAAAAACGGTACACAAACTGGAAAAGGTCCAATGATCCAATAAGTCCTCTGCGCCATTACGATTTTTTCAGCTTTTCCTTTACTAATTGCATTTAGTGTGTTCATTACATCTTAATTAATAAATAACTTAAAAGATATTACGATAATACTACTAATAGTACTAATGTACTACCCAATCGCTATTAGATTCAATGATCATTAAAAAGAACTAAAAAACGAATTTCGGCCAGTCAAAGTCTCCTAGCCATCCTCAGGTTAAAAAATTATGTAGTTAAAACATTAAACATTAAAAACCACTAGTTGTGATAAGTTTGAATTAAAATAGAAGAGTTGAACCTAACTTATCCTCTGTAAATACCCATCACTACTCATTCTATCAAAACAAATATTCTTTACAACAGCGCATTGAGCCTATTACCTCCTATTAGTCTTATTACTATACTATCATATGGATGCTGTCATATGGACTATTATAGTCTGTCAATAAACATTTTCATTTTCATATTTTACACTTTTCCATAAAGAAATAAAACGAAACTAAAGATTTTTTTGTAAGACCTGTCACAGCGCTTCTTCAAATTAAAGAAATATATTTTCGTATGCTCCAGCTGTTGCGAAAATAATAGAGCCACGAGGTTCATGTAAAATGTTAAACTATATATATATATATATATATATATATATATTAACGATTTAGATATTGGCCTAGTCAGTACAATTTCAAAGTTTGCGGATGACACGAAGTTGGGTGGTAGGGCAATTAATGACGAAGATAGAGGTAAAATCCAGGAAGATCTGAATAAAATCGTAGATTAGTCGGTCATATGGCAAATGAGATTTAACGTCGATAAGTGCAAAATTTTACATATAGGTTCGCGTAACGGTAATTTTGCGTATAGTATGTCAAGGGAAGGAGTTGGCAAGCGTAGATCAGGAAAAAGATTTAGGAGCAGTCAATAAGGCGAAACAAAGTGCTAGGTTTTATAGCTAGGAATTTTGACTACAACTCGCGCGATATTATTGTTCCTCTTTATAAATCATTAGTTAGACCCCATTTGGAGTATGCGATCCAATTTTGGAATCCGCAAATGCGCAAAGATATAAACAAAATCGAAAGAGTTCAAAGACGAGCAACCAAGATGATTCCGTCGCTTTGGTCAAAGTCGTACGATGATAGGCTTAACCTTTAACGCCGGAATTGTTTGTAGGTTAAGCTATGAATGCGTGTATATGAAAGGTTACCAAAATGTAGCGGTCGTCCTTTTAGGGTTAAGGAGTTAAAATTTACTACACTCGAGACTAGGAGGCTAAGGGGTGATCTAATCCAGGTTTTTTAAATTATGAATGGGTTCGATAACGTGAAGAGAGAGCTTTTTCGAAATAGCACAATATAGTAGAACTAGAAATAACGGGTGTAAGCTGACAAGTAGAAGGTTCGAGACAGCAGTTGCCAAAAACTTTTTTACGCATAGAATAGTAAATAGGTGGAATAGTTTGCCGGTAGAAGTAATTAGTAGCACGTCTATAAATATGTTTAAAAATCGATTAAACGCATATGTTGACAGATTGTGTATAGTTTAAGGTAGTAAATTTAAGGTTTTTCTGGTTCGGAACCCACGTAAAATTGTAGGTTCCCCCGGCCACCACGGAGGACATGCGCAATACACAATTACAAACATGGTTAGGTAGACCAGCCATGAGTGAATCCTAGGGTCTTTGTTGGTCTGAAACATTCATTATAACATTATAACTCACCTTAAATTTCATTTCTTCCCCTTTCTTCCGTCGGTGAGCAATGTAGAGGGCGTAAAATTTTTCAAAAAGTTTCTTTTAATTGCGAAATAATTATAATATATATAATATATTTCCATTCAATGTAAAGCCTCTGCTTAATGCTTAATGCTTTTTAATGTTACAAAAACTAAGGTTATGCAATTTCATCCTAAAAGCTGTAATCAGCCAGCTGATATAAGGTTTAAAATGAATGGTGAAGTATTGAGGAAGTACAAGAGTTTAAGTATTTGGGTCAAACTATTACCAGCTCCTTGAGTGATGACTCGGATATAAGAAAACAATCTCGAAGCCTGTGTGGTAAAGCGAATATGACCATAAGGAACTTTCGATTCTGTACAAGTGAAGCTAAAGACACACTCTTTCCTACTTTCTGCAATAATATATACGGACAGCAACTCTGGGTGAATTATAAAAAAGGTTCTGGCAGAACCCTAAATTTGCTTTACAACAGGTCTTTTAGACTCTTACATAAATTACCCCCGAGATGCTCAGCTTCGCAAATGTTTGCTACCCGCAATGTCCCGAGCTTCCCGGAGGTAACAAGGCGTGCTCAACACAGTCTAATGCAAAGAATTAAAAACTCAACCAACCCGATCATCCAAG
Source organism: Bathynomus jamesi (assembly GCA_023014485.1). Classification (NCBI taxonomy): domain Eukaryota; kingdom Metazoa; phylum Arthropoda; class Malacostraca; order Isopoda; family Cirolanidae; genus Bathynomus; species Bathynomus jamesi. Next base: position 451,130 of record JAJOZX010001919.1, on the reverse strand, counting down.
CTATCCATGAGTCCTGCCATTTATCCTCTAAACTATGGACTTCTTGGTACGAAAACGTCTGTCTGCAGCTCCACTTAACTTCGACATTACAGTATTATTTCTAATCAATTGTATATATTTCTATCCTTAGTATATGAACTGTCATTGTATTAATAATATTTGTCATATGGATTATAGTCTGCCAATAAACCTTTTCCTTTTCCTTTTCATAATATTCTTAAGATAAGTACAATGATCGAAGCTAAAAAATCACCGCTAATAATGTGCATAATTTTTGTTGTTTAATTATTTTTACTGAACTCATAATGTAAAAATACATAATTCATTACCGAAACTAAAATTTGTAAACTCATAATGATTATTTTAATGAAAAACTGACAGTAATATATGTATCCCTTCATTAAAAATGAGAGATAAGTCCACAAAACGTGCTTGTTCTGTTGAAGTTACAACAACGGAAATGAAATTATCATTAAAGGATGAGGATGCAAGACTCCTCCTCACAATTTAATTTTAGTTACTTGGAGATAAGCGATATAGCATATAACAACATATAACACATAGCATATTTAGTATGAAGTTACGGCTCATATAATGCGTAGTATTTAATATACAATTACCTTTTTGTTTTGTTTTGTACGGATGGGATTTGGAGATTATTCATATTGTTTGTACGGAACCCACAGAACGCGCCCCTGCACGCGCGCACGCGCACGCACACACGTTTATTTTATTATATTAAAGGGGTACCTAATCTGACCTAACTTTCCCTTACTTTGTATAATTTAGCCAAACCAACCAAAGCTAACTTAACCGAACCTAACGTTGCTTAATCTAACTAAAACAAAGTTACCGCACTAGTTAGAAGTACCTGTCAAGCGAATTTAAATTTATATTTATATTATAAATTTATTAATTTATAAATTAATTTAAATTAATTTGTATAATTACCACTAGTGTGGTAATTATAATTATCACACTAGTTAATTAGTACCCATAAGTCCGATGTTCGTTCTAATCTAGTAACTCATAGGTATAGTACCCCTCCCCTCACACACACACGCGCTTTCAGATGAATTTGTGACAACAATCAGAGGCTAATTTTTCATGAATGAGTTGTAGGGCGAAGGAATATTGCATCATTTATCTAAATATTTATAGTAACTTAATACCACGGTGGTCTTTGGTTTACAGAGATGAAATTATGTTTTTTCTACTTTATTTACAAAATAATAAAACATTCTTAAAAAAATATATGGTGTAGATTAGGTTCATAATATTGCGTTTCTTTTTAGTCTATATTTTTACACTTTCCTCTTATGCATGATTGGGTGGTATATGAGGTAAGTGGGGTCTTTTCCATTTTATGGGAACCACCATTTTTTTTAAATAAATATATTGTTCTGAAGCATTTTTTTATGCTGATTCCAAATATATTATTCTTTTGCAGGAGAAATACAAAATAAGAAAGTTATAGTCATTAATATTTTATTATTTATACGATATTTCTTTATTTTCTCATATTGCATAGTTTAGGTTAGGTTAGTTAGGTTAGGTTAGGTTAGTTTAGTTAGGTTAGGTTAGTTAGGTTAGTTTAGTTAGGTTAATTGTTTAAAACTTAATTACCTCTCTAAAGTAATTGTTATAATCCACGATTGTTCCATGGGAGATGCCGAATTCCTTTTCGCAAAATTTGATCGTTGTATACTCTTGAGACCAACAATACATTGTTGTTGTTTGTTTTTTCTGTTTAAGGTGCTTTCAACCCTGCTGGATTATTGACACCATTTTTTTTTTTTTTTTTTTTGTAGAGAAAGGTGGTGAAAGAAGTAGTAGAAGAAAGAATTAATCATTAATGAAATTATAGTTTCACACTATTAGAAATAGGCTATTAGGCCCTAACTGAGCTTACGATGACGTTATCGTACAAATGACGTCATCGTGGCATATCATATAAATAATAAAAATTTATTGACTAACTTTCTTATTTTTTATTTCTCCTGAAAAAGAATAATATATTTGGAATCAGCATAAAACATGCTGTAAAACCATGTATTTATTTAAAAAAAATGGTGGTTCCCATAAAATGGAAAAGATCCGGTAAGTGTACTGTACGCGTGGTTTGGGAGAACTCCAGGGCTACGTCGTTACCATTTTGCAACACCACTTTTTATTAGACTAGCGAGGTCAAAAGACAATGGGTCTGTTCAGTAGTTCGATGGGTGACCGCCGTCTTCCGCGTTTGGATGATGTAACGACCCGTGGTTCATTTACCACGTGAAGCTCTAGGTCCACTTCGTCGCGTGATCTTTGTCATTGAGAAAGAGTTTAAACAATTCTAATATTATTATTATTATAGAAGAACATCGAAGGCTTTCTTTTTCAGAAGGCTTTTTCTAACTTTCCTACAAATCTTGGAGTTATTGAAGAATAGGGACCCCAGCCTTCTTTAGTTAGCTTTATAAGCCTAACTAACGAAAATATCACGACCTAACCTAACCAATCGTTAGGTTAACTGTACGCCCTTGACGATTGGTTAGGTTAGGTCATGATATTTTTGTTAGTTAGGCTTATAAAGCTAACTAAAGAAGGCTGGGGTCCCTATTCTTCAATAGCTCCCAAATCTTACATTTTCTTAAAAAACTCGGGTTAATCATAAAAGCAAAAAATACTGAAGTTGGCAACTCTCTCATTTGATATGTAAAAGAAGATAGCCAAAAATTATATATTTCTAATGAAAGATGCATACAGTATTTCCTCTGTGACTTCCTCTTTATCATACTATCATATACTATGATGTACTATTTGTATATAAACCTACAATTATAAAACAAAACAAATACAATAGTTACTAATTCTATTTACAGAAAGTATTTAGGAAACTTAAGTTGTAGAGGAAGAAAGATAGAATTAATAATAAGGAGGAAGGAGAAATGGGAGAAATAATGACCCAGTAACTAAAATTAGATAAATACGAAAGAAAAGAAAGAGTCACAAAATTAGCGTTCACTAAACAAAGGAAATACTTATGTAAATGTAACAAATACGACGCAGAAATGAGTCATAATAATTTTAGTTTAGTTGTGGCACATATTTTGGGAGAAAACGTTGATTTTCGTCTATTTTCTCTTTAGACGAAATAAAAGTAGATAAACGAGCATATCAAAACATTGAAAACATAAATTTCAAATGTTCATATTCTTTGTAATACAGTAGCGAAGGTCATATACTGAAGAAGGGTTTGTAATACACCCAAAGAGATGTATTACGCCTTATTTTAAATTATTTTAAGCTTTTTATGATAAAGGAGTGTAAATGAAATAGACTCCAAACTAATTAAAAATGTACTCTATATTAAGGGTCATCATTTTTACCCTTTATATATATATATATATATATATATATATATATATATATATAATTCCCAGAATACCCCGATGTTTAGCTAAAATTGTTTAATAAGACTGTATCGTGATATTTCAAGTATAGTGCAGTGCTTACGTGTTGGTACCAGATGCGTACGGCAGCAACAGCCAGCGGTTCTGCATAACAACAATTGCAACAGATCGCTGATGAGCCGATATTCAATGAGTATATATATATATATATACACACACACACACACACACCACACACACACACACACACACACAGACCGTGCATGGAACGAGGAACTCTTTTGAGAAAATTAAATCCGCTATAGTCCGAATTAGTAATGGTAAATGACAGACACTATAGTTTTTTCTTTTTCATGATGTTAGCCCGACGTGGGCACGTTGCCCACGTCGGGCATATATATATATATATATATATATATATATATATATATATATATATATATACAGGGTGTCCCAGGAGGAAATGTGAAGAATGCACCATTTCACTCTTTGGGTATTTCTAAGTAGAAAGTATTATATCGATATGGGTCTGATTCCCAACCGTTACCGAGATACAGGCCTCTACATTTGGGTAATTAAAACATAATAAAAAGGCGATCTTAGATACTATTTAATGACACTTGTGGTTTACAAAAAGTACAAACATACAATACACTATTGCACTTATTGCAGAATGGTTTCAAAGTGACCCCCTCCTTCTTCAATGCACGCGGCGACCCTCCGATCCATCGAGTCTTGCCAAGGAAACCGCGGAATTTCATTTCTGAGGTTTATGAGTGCATCCTGTATACGTGCAACCAACTGCTCCCTAGTTTCGGGCTTACCCCGCTGACAAACGTTACTCTTCAAGAACCCCCAGACAAAAAAATAATGTAAATAAATAATGTGAGGATCTGCACAGTTGCCAATGTATCATTAAATGTCGTTGAATATTATCTAAGATCGGCTTTTTATTATGTTTTAGTTACCCAAATGTAGAGGCCTGCATCTCGGTAACGGTTGGGAATCAGGCACATGTCGATATAATACTTTCTACTTAGAAATACCCAAAGTGTCAAATGGTGCATTCTTGACAGTGTATATGACGCGTTCGGTGGAGAAGGGGCGAACGCAACATTTTCGAATTATGCCACAAAATGCAGTTAAAGTTTGTAAACTTTAAACCTTTGTATTTTTCCGGTTTATTGAAATGTTGTATGAATTTGAACACATATTTGAGTAAAATATTGTTGTGTAATATGTCGATATAATAAAACGCCAAGAAATTTTACAATATTATTTATTAATAGCTTCTGATGTTAACTGGTGTAATCCATTATTTGGTCCTCTTCGTCGAATGTTGTATTACCTGCTTCAACTGTTTCGGTTTCTTCCAGTTCCTTTAACAATCTTGTATAATAGTTCACTGCAGTTGCAGGCATTAGGTCTGATAATTCTTTGAGATCTTTTATTTTTTCCTTAGTTATTGGCAGCAATTGGGAATACTTTGGTTGCAGTGTCTGCTGGGCTAGATTGAATAAACTGACACTGTAGGATTTTTTCCCTTTCTGCAGTCTGACGGGATGGCTATTATCTGGGGTTGTGCGGTATGCAGTAGATATTACGTAGCCTTCTTTGTGTTGAAAGTCAAATATTAACTTTCTTGCATCTGTAAATTTAGTAGTTGTTGATTTCCTAATGACAATGCACGTTTTTAGGACGTCAAAATCGAGAAAATCAGCCTGTTTCATTTCTACAACTAGGAAGCGCTGCGAAACGGCTGTAGTTATAGCCGTAACATAATCTTTTTTGGTGTAAATAATATTGCTGTAATTATTTTTTATATTTTGTTCAATTTGGCCAAATTGAACATCACAGGGCATTGTCGAGTGACCAGAAAGTAGATAGATGTGTTCAATGTGAAGCAATGATGCGGAGTGAATTTCTCTGATACATTAAAACCTAAATTTTACCGTGAAAGAGTGCAGACTAACATCTAATTTTTTGCATAGGTAAAGCAAAGGTTTTAAAGGATAATTATACGACAAAAAACTCATTTTTCGAATTTTGTGGCGTTCGCCCCTTCTCCACCGAACGCGTCATATACACTGTATATACACACACTTTAGTTTGGCTTCCACCAAAATTCTTAATTCTGACGAAGGTTAAGCTTGTTGCCTCCACCTTAGACCTACAGCTCAACATGAAATCCGAACCATGTCCTCCTACCAAGGAAGTCAGAAATTACAGTTTTCGCGCGGACTCGATCTTACGACCTCCCGGTCAGCAGCACCCCAACCACTCGACTACACAGGGTACCCATTTATCTACCAACCAATTTTTTTTGTATGGGAAATAAATGTAAAATAAATATATAAAATATATATAAAAAAAAATTTCATTTTGAAAAGCATTTCGCCAAGTTTTATTACGGTGCATTTCTTTACTTTTGATTTGGTTCTTTTGCATTATCCTCCCAACACTAATTTTTTTATATAATGTTGGTTTGGTTTTGGTTATGGTACTTTATTTTCCTTCCATTATAAAAAAAATTAGTGTTGGGATTAGGTTTGGTTAGGTTAGGTTTGGTTAGGTTAGGTTAGGTTAGGTTAAAAACAGGCCGCCGCAGGCGTTAGCCGTAGTTAGTTGGCTTAAAAAAAATTAGTGTTGGGAGGATAATGCAAAAGTACCTTTGATTTTTTATAGTAAAATTGTATAATAGCGCTAATAAATGACCTACCTAATTAGTAATCTCTCGTGAAGACTATTCATATATTTCTTCATATAAAAAGTTCAGCTAATAATTTCGCGGATTTGTCTGTCTGGAGCATTTTTAGTTCTGAGGGGTGGAAGAAAAGATTCAGAAACCAAATTTCACTATATAGCTTATGAATTACACTGCCCAACACCAATTTTGCTGATTTAATTCTAACACCTGTTTTTAGGTAACTTTGGTGTGCTGATTTAAAAAATCACCTTAGTTTTTGCCTACCACGTCAGGTAGGTTTTCGAGCAATCAAATACGGATATTTTGGAGATATCGCATTTTGGCAGGGTTATGCCCAATTTTTTTTCTTTTCAAAAAGTAAGTTTTTACATACTCAGAATCAGCATGGAAAAGTAAACAATTGTGCAGGGAGTGAACTTTAATATACAATGGTAATATTGACACATAAAGTGATTAAAAGTGTTTAAATAAGCAAAAAATGAATCCATGATCATGACGTCACGCTCACACCTGGGGAAATCACAGATACCCAAGATTTTAATATGTTGTACATGACCTTTAGATTTAATGCACAGATTTGCGTATTCCACAGATCAAATTTTAACAGCAAAACAGCTGTTAACAGGTCTCAAAAATCATCAATTTTGATAAGCGCCCTTCAATCCCTTCATGGATCACCCAAAAGAGGCATATTGCATTGCACGAAAACCTGATGTGATGGACAAAATCTAAGGTGATTTTTGAAATCAGCACATCAATATTATCCAGAAACAGGTCTTAGAATTAAATCAGCAGCAAAAAACTTTTTTTTTGTTGGGCAGTGTTATCGTTGGTTATTAAGAAAAAGAAGGGTCATTCGTTCAGAAGGTTAAAGCATATTCGTAGCTTTATTTTCTGATAATGATATATATGGGAAGTTTTAGATATAAATTTTAACTTACATTATCTTGGGGTGAGGATACAGGTAACTGCTCTTTGGTAGTTTTAAAAAACATTGTTTGCTGACCTTTTTTGTACATACTGTAGCCAATTATGAAAATATGAAAAGTGGAACGCAAGAAGTTTTTTTAAAGAATGTTTATTTTTCAAAGTTTTATATTTTCTGGAAACTTTTACAAAAAGCTATAGCAGACAATCAAATGTCGTTTGTTATAGGAACTAGTTTATAACTCGTCGAAGCTTAACCTCTTTTGGACCACTGGGTCGAATATGTACCGTTTCCCATACACGCACTCATAACTTAACCCTACAAAAACTTTGGTCGTTAAGAGGTTAGATATGGGTCAACGAAATGTTCAATGATACACAAACATAAAAGTTTGAAAGACGAAAGAGTTTGCCTTGGCAGGGTGTCAGCACAGAAGCACAGTTCTTCCGAACAACAAGAGGGACACCATCAGGACCGCACGCCTTCCTAGAGTTAAACCCAAAGAGGGCAGAACAAAACGTCTTTGGAAGAGATTCTAATTTTAGACATAATTAAGCAAGAGGGAGGAAGAGATGGAGGAACAGCACCGGGATCGTCCAGAGTTAAGTTGAAGGCGAAAGTCTGAGTGAAAAGTCCAGCTTTATCAGGAGAAGAGACGGCAACTGAGCCGTCGGAATGGAAAAGAGGAGGGAAAGAAGAAGAAGAAGAAGAAGAAGAAGAAGTAGCACAGTTGTTTGAAAGGTTCTTGGTTAGATGCCAGAAGAGCGAGACGAATTAAAATTGGGTAGGTTTTCACATTTTTGTATGATGAAGGAATTTTTGGCGAGTCGAAGAACAGATTTTGCACAATTACGGGCAGAAATATAATCTGAGAGTGAGGAGTTGGATGGCGACAATATCTTCTGAAAGCATTCTCTCTTTTGCGGCTAACATTAGAACAAGCAAAGTTAAACCAAGGTTTTTTGGCGTTAGTTGTGAGAATAGAATATGGGGTGTACGCCTCCATGCCCGAGAAGATTACCTCCGTGATGCGCTCAGCACAATCGGAGAAGCCCCGGCCACGGAAACAGTAATCATTCCACGGGAAGTCAGAGAAGTACTGCTTAAGGGCCTCCCAATTAGCAGTGCCAAAGTGCCAAAGGCGTCTCCTCTTGGGAGGATCCAAACGCGGAACTGGAGCGATAGGACAGGAAACAGATATAAGATTGTGGTGGGAGAAGCCCAAAGAAGAAAAAAGTATGACAGAGTAAGAAGAAGAATGCTAGGTGGGAAATAAATCCAGAATGTTGGGTGTATCTCCAAGACGATCGGGGATACGAGTAGGGTGCTGTACAATTTGCTCTAGGTCATTCAGGATAGAAAAGTTGTAAGCTTGTTCACCAGGGATGTTAGTGAAATGGGAGGAAAGCCAAAGGTGGTGATGAACATTAAAATCACCTAAAATGGAGATTTCAGCAAAAGGAGAGTGGGATAGAATGTATTCCATTTTGAAATCGAGGTAGCCAAAGAATTTTGGATAGTCAGTAGAATTAGGAAAAAGGTAAACAGCGCAGATGTATTTAGTTTGAGAGTGGCGTGTAAGCCGTAGCCAGAAGGTATAGAATTCGGAGGAGTCAAGTTCGGGAATACGAGAACAAGTTAGGTCATTGCCTACTAATACGCACACTCCACCTTTGGAGTGAAACTGAGTATAGAAAAAGTAGGAGGGTACAGAAAAAGTGTTGGTGTCAATCGTCTCATACACCTGAATGTCAGTGAGGAAGAGGTGAGGTTTAGAGGACGAAAGGTGGTGTTCAACAGATTCAAAATTCGAGGAAAGGCCACGAATGTTGCAGAAGTTTATGAAAAGTGAATCGGGCAGAGGCCCAGAACATTTCGAAAGTCTAAACAGCGGGGAAGCCAGAAGTTTTATGGTCCCCTCCCCAGGGGACTCCGAGGCTCTTGAAGTCGTCGCCTTTTTTTAATTTTGAGATTACGTTGTGTGTAAGATAAATGAATGTGTAGTGAAGTATAGGGAGAGAAAAGTGAGCTTGAGAGCATGCCGGACTACTCATAAAGTAGATGAGACACGGGAAAAGATCAGCTAAGGACTACAGTGACACGAGAAACGGGAGTTTCAGCACTCCCTGTCTTCTGCCTAACGTCTCCCGGATGAGCCCCATTTTAATGACTTCGCGATGAAAGCATGCTTCCGGGTACAGATAATGACTTATCAAACATTGCAGGAATCCTGTTTGTAGCCCATAGTTAAATGCGATGATTTTACTTACATTGTCTGGTTAGTAGTTTAGAGCAGGGGTTCCCAAATTGTGTTCCGCGGAACACTTCTCACGGTATACAAGTGTTCCGCGGAACACCAATTTGGGAACCCCTGGTTTAGAGTACCAGAAAATGATATGATATAGGTCGACGGACCTTTATCTCAGCAACAGAAAATCCATTTACACAGAAAATGAATATATTTTTTCAATAAATTATTTTTATATCTTGTAAAATCAAGATAATATTCTGTAGATTATTTTTAATTAAACTTAGACCAAAAGGCAACAGCATAGGCCTAACAGCTACTTTCAACTTTTTATATTTCAAAGAAAAAATATAGATAAGTAAATGGTTAATAAAATATTTGCTAAATGTTATATAACAAAGAAATATATTCAGCATGCGTGTAAAATTACAAAATATTTTATATTAATTAATGTTAGGCCTAGCTCCTAGAGCAGGGGTCACCATTTCATTTTCTCTGCAATCCGGATAGATGTTTCTGTCTGTCGGAAATTGACGAAAACTTAATTTAATTACTCAAAATGTGTTCTTTTATATCATTTCGTTTGGGCAAAATAAAAGACTCGTCCTTTTACTTCTACACTACGAAAGGTTAGGTTAGGTTAGATGAACTCTCAGATAGATTTATAAAGCCTAAAATCTTAGCCGAATCGAAAGATACGATTTGGTTCAAACAAAATGATAGAAAAAGAACACAATTTGGCACAAAATCGATAGACCTATTTTGTAACTCCACCGAGGTTCATTACCCACATTTTATTTTTCGGAGTGTCTCGTAATGTGAACGACGTTATTTTTGCCGGAATCAACTTAAAATCGCCACTTTTAATCTCTCGAATTAAAACTAAATTTAAACTTTACAAAAATAACAGAAGAAATTTGATTTTGATTCTTTGGAAATGTCTACGTTTGCCTCTATTTTAACCCTAGAAGGCCGGCGTGGCCTATTACAGTAAAAATGAACTTGTTTTTCTGGAAATGATGGCTTTTATTTTATGCAAGTTAATTTTTTTATTACTGTTTATTAGCAGTAAATTGTTTAATTCAACCTATAAATGTAATCATCATTATGGAGTTATGGAACCTGTAAATGTAATCATTATTATAGGGTTACGCAGATTCCACACTGGTGGCTGTGTGTAAGGTCCCACACTGGCCTTCTAGGATTAAAGTAAATCCTATAATCAAAATAGTTTTATTCCCGTCTATCCGTATGAAATCCCTCGGTGTGGTCCGGATGCGGACCGCTGTCCCGACTACTGGTTATTCCTGTCCAAGAGGATACCTGATATTTTCAACTCTCACCTACAATTTTAATAGTTAGGAGCAATTAGGGACAGGATAGTATGCCATATTCAAAACCCCAACCATATCGTGATAGGCTATATTAAAATATCTATTGATAAGTTATGTAATTAGGATTAAAAATTAAACTAATAAATTACTTTTAATCATCATCAACTGGAATTAATATGGTCCTAGGATGTGGTCATAGAAGGTTTTCTGCATTATTTGATCATTTTAAGGTTCGTATTTTATTAAGTGTTTAATTGAATAATATTTTAATATAAATCTGAAGATTTTGATAATGGACATTAAAAATTAATCAAAATAAATTACTCTTAATATCCAACAGTAAGAGTTAATATGATTCAAAGTTATGGAAGAAGGATTTTTTTTGCATTTTTTGCTTTCGCATCCAGCTATATTTTCCGCAGTAACCCCACTGCACTCGAGGTAATACCAGCATTTCATTCAAATCTCTGGTGTAACACTGGAGTACATAGATGGAATATAAAATTATGAACAAGTATAATTTACTTAATGCAAAATCATACGTGTTCATGCTTAAGAGAGAGAGAGAGAGAGAGAGAGAAATGTAGGCCACTTTAAGACGAACGATTCGCGTACGAGAACACGTTTTCAACTAAAAATGAAATAGTGGCTGAGTCAATAGCACGAAGAATTGGAGTGTTTTCAAAACATCAGTAAAGTAAACAATTGAGGCTATTCTCGCTCATTCAGAACATACATTATATAATAAACATTGCGACTTTCCATTACTTCATTGTCGTGTTGTTTTTTTCCCTCTAAATTCAATCCTGTCTCAGGGTTACGTGAAAACGAGTTTCTTGCGTTGTTTCTTCAATTGATTGTTTACGTAAGAAGAAACAAAAATCAAGGAGACGCTAAACTCTCCATGGAGAAGGCTTTCATGACCTTGTCACTGAATAAAAATAGTGACAAAGTTGAAGGGTGATTATGGAAACATTTGTTTTTTAGTGTGAAAATATGCAGAAAATAAAAATAAATGATTGAAAGTTGAAAAAATAAAATTCTTTCTTTCTTCGTCAAAATAATAATAGACATTTTGGAATAAACTAAAATTAAAAACTCCCCAAGTTTTATTATTTTGTTTGGATCGGGTTGTTTAGCCTCCTTCATAACATATAAGGTCATATGACGGGAGGGACCTACAGCTTTATGTGGGATCTGAACCACTGGTCGTTACATAATTTGGACTATTCTTATTACTTTAATACAAAATTGCGTTTCTAGAGGCGTCTTGGATGGGTAGGAAATGATGACGATGTGGGTATGAGTCTGATCCTCATTAAGTTTGCCAAAATGTTGAAAAAACGCTGGTGATTGTTATCCACGTCAGCCTTTCTTCTTGAATGGAGTATGCAGAGCAGGAAAAAGCTGCCAAACTCTTTTCACAGTACGTTCACTGGATGCATCCCACCAAATTCCAAGCACTCTACCAATCTTCATGAATATGATTGCCAGCTCCTCTGCATAGCTATGTAGCTCTCTTTGATTCTTAGGGGATGCATGGTAGAGAGTACATAGCTTGTCCATTAAGGCCTAGAAGTTGTTCACACCAGCTATCTCCTTAATGGTATTTCCGACAGCACCCTCCAGTCTGTCATTACAGCAGTGCCACACCACAAGATCAGGGTACAATTCTGATTTTCTGAGTTGTGCTGCAACTCCAGAGACACGCCCAATCATTGTGGATGCTGCATCGGAAGTAAAAGAGACCCAGTTCCTCTTCAGGAACTCCCCAGGAAAGTGTTTCCGCAAACACTTCAAAAGCTCTTGGGTGATAGCCTTGCACCTGTATCTTTCAACTCCAGCAAATCAACAAATATTGTGGTTGGATTTTTATCAAAAGCACCACGAAATTTGGAATCAGTGTTTTTCTCACAGACACACGAGTTACTTTACGCAGACAGAGGCGTAGCTTCAGTTAGTGATTGGGTCAGATTTAGTGTACTCAGGTGCCTTTGACAAAAACATTACGTCTCAGCGGTGCGCAAATACTAAATCTGGTGAATGGAACGTTTTAAATAATTAAGGAGAACTCCGACCACTCCGGGAACGGCGTTCCCATCCAATTCCACTGTTAATATATATATAAAACGATGCAGTGGTTAGCATCTCTGACTATGAATCCACCGGTACCAGTTCGACTCCCGGCGATGACAGGCGTTGCTTAGCTCACCCAGCTGTTCATCCTTCCATACAAAGATACTGGTTGGTAGATAAGTGGGTACCCTGGGTAGCCAGTGGTTAGGACGCTGGGTTGCTGACTGGGGAAGGTTGTGAGATCGAGTCTGGGTGAGGACTTCTTAATTTCTGACCACCCGTGGTGGGTCGTGGTTCGGATTCCACGTTAAGCTGTAGGTCTAAGTTAAGCAACAAGCTTTTCCTTCGTCAGAATGAACAACTCGGGCGGAAGATAAACGAAAGTTACCAAGGTGTATATATAACTAAATTTAGTTCTGGGGCGCCGTTCTGCCTCTTTCTGGCAGCACTACTCCACTATACAGTATATATATATATATATATATATATATATATATATATATATATATATATATATATATATATATAAAGAATAAATCACCATATTTCAAAGAAATAAAACTCTTAAAAACCGCGAAGCTTTTCCAGAGCGATTCCTCTCATCGGTCAAGTTTAGCCTCCTGACCTCCTGACCGATAAGAGGAGAGTCGTTTTCGAAAAGCTTCGCGGTTTTTAGCGTTTTATTTCTTTTAACTTTGGGAACTTTATTTTTTATTATTATTTATTTTTACACAGTTCTTGTGTTTCCATATATACACACCTTAGTTAACCTTGGTTTTACTTCCGCTCGAATTGTTCATTCTGACGGTCAAGCTTGTCACTCCACCTTAGACCTACAGTTTAACGTGGAATCCGAACCACGCCCCACCAGCAGCCGAGCGTTTTAACCACTAGGCTACCCAGGGTACCTATTTATTTACGAACTAATTTTTTTATCGTGTGGAAGGATGAACAGCTGGGTTTTGCTGTGCGCCGCCTGCGATCCCGGGGCCGATGGATTCGTAGTCAGCGATGCTAACCACCCTACCACCGAGGCACAAGGCACGCGCACCCCCCCCCCCCCCATATATATATAAACAGGGAAAGTCAAAAGTCCTGCTTGAAAGGTATTTATTGTAAAGTTATTTTTGAGACAGGACTTTTGACTCACCCTGTATAGAAGTCAATAAGTAAAATTTATGTTTTGAAGTTGTTTGTATAGTAAGCTTTCAGTAAAATCCTTCATGAGGAACTTTCTCTTCTTAAATAAATCTGTTGAATTCAAAGTTAACTTAACTCTTTTAAACATAAATATGCTTTTAATTGTAAAGCTTTTGTAATTCACTGTCGTAAGTTTTATTATTAACATAAAATGTTAATATAGACACATTAAAAAAGAAAAATGTTCAGTATAAAGCTATTTTGGTCTCTACTCGATTCAAGGGTTCGTTTACTTCCTTTTTGTATTTTCTAAATAACAGGAAATGTCTTTACTGGAAAGTATATTTTAGTCGGGATTTATTTTCAATAAAGGCGTAAAATTTTAAAATAAAATCTACGGATGTTTGTCATAACTTTTAAGTGAAAAAATATATACCGTATATATAATTTTTTTTTTAATACGTTTATTTTAATCTCTTTCAGAAAATAAGATTTATTGTTATTAATTTCTTTGTTTTTGTTTTATAATGAGTCTTTAGAAGATAAGTTTCGACATTATATTGCGAGTGTATTTTACTCATGTTGATTTTATTTTTATTTACGAGTGTAAGAACAAAATCATCAACTTACAATGGGTAAATAGATATTTTGTAACTCATCAAGAAATCCACTCGTATCAGACTAGAAATAGATCACAAAGCATGTTATTCCTCAATTTAGATTGTCTTCATCTCAAAAATTACCCATATTTCATTGGATTGAAACAAAGGAATGATTTAAATGTTGATATACAAAAAATATTGCGAATGTAAATTCGTTTAAAACTAGGTTGAAATCTCTATTAATAATGGCATACTAATAAAAATCTAGGATTAATGTACAGTACTATTGTTTATTCATTTCTCGTGTGTAATCTAGGATTTTATAAAGATACATTACTCGTGATTGTTCAATGTTCATCTCTTATCTCTCTCGTATACTATTGATTTCTTTGTATGGTATTGATATAATACCTTCAATAATGACTTTGCATTTATGATATCGATAATAATAATAATTCAAGATTAATACATACCTTAATTAATAATTCTAATTCGTGATTTATGTATTATTAAAAATAACTATCCGTTAAGTAAGTATCCGTTAAGTAAAGCCTGAACCTTAAGGGCCAAATAAAATAAAATAAATAGTTTAGCTTCACAATTATTTATGACATCGTAAATTGTAAAAACATTGTACACTATTTACTTTATAAATTAATAAAGGTTATTCAATTCAATTAAAAAAATTATTCAAGTGTAGTTTACTCAGGTTTACTCAGGTTTCAGGTTTCATAAAAATTCTCATTGCACTCATTCATAAGATCATTGCACTGATCATAACATCAGAAATTATGATCGATAGATCTGTTGTGTTTTACTTAAGGTATTATTTTGTATTTATGATTTTTTAATTTTTTATTTTCTTGTTTTCCTTTTCTTTTTTGTCATTTAGTGTTGGTTATTATATATGAATTATTTTGTAATTGTTTTATATATTGGTTATTTTATGGTTTTAGCTCGATGATGAAATCAGCGTGTTCTGAAACGTTGGTATAATGAAGAAATATAGAATATTTATTGCGTCTCTGGTGCTCCTGTTCATTATTATATATACACACACACACACACACACACACATATATAAGCTTTGATGTATGCTCGTTATTCACAAAAGTCCCTGTTGATGACCTACTTGATTTTTTAAAAGATAAGATCTCTGAATATTCTTACCCTGTTCAACACAACATTCTTAATGAGTTAATTAGGCTTTGTGTCAAAGATTGTAAATTTCAGTTTGAAAAGAAGTTTTATGCTATGTCGTTTGGATTGGCGATGGGAAATCCCCTTTCACCTGTACTAGCTAATTTATATACAGGGTGTACATAAAGTCAGGATCTATTTTTGTGAAGCACTTGGAAATTATATGGAATTCAATCATAAAATGATAAAGTGGTAGCATTTATTAACTAATTAAGAGTAGGATTCGACGTGACGCCCATCAGTATCCCTGCACAGCTCAAATCGTTCCGCAGCATTTCTAAACACATTCTGGAGCATTTGCGGGGTTATGTTATCTGCAGCAGTTCGTATACGTGTACGTAAGTTTTCAAGACTCGTAATCTTCGTCTGATAGACGTGCAACTCGATAAAGCCCCATGCAAAGAAATCTAAAGGGGTTAAATCTGGTCATCTCGCTGGCCAAGGTCTGTTGCTTCCGCGTCCGATCCAGCGATTTGGAAAACGTCCATTTAGATAATCCTGAACAATTTTGGCATAGTGACAAGGAGCACCATCATGTTGATAGACGACGGTACTAACAATCCTATCCCCGTCGTCTATCAACATGATGGTGCTCCTTGTCACTATGCCAAAATTGTTCAGGATTATCTAAATGGACGTTTTCCAAATCGCTGGATCGGACGCGGAAGCAACAGACCTTGGCCAGCGAGATCACCAGATTTAACCCCTTCAGATTTCTTTGCATGGGGCTTTATCGAATCGCACGTCTATCAGACGAAGATTACGAGTCTTGAAAACTTACGTACACGTATACGAACTGCTGCAGATAACATAACCCCGCAAATGCTCCAGAATGTGTTTAGAAATGCTGCGGAACGATTTGAGCTGTGCAGGGATACTGATGGGCGTCACGTCGAATCCTACTCTTAGATCCTGACTTTATGTACACCCTGTATGTAATTTTTTGAAAGTAGAATTTTGCCTTCGATTGTTAATTTTAACCTGGTTTGATACAGGTATATAGATGATATTTTATGTCTTTGGCCTAATAATTTGGATGTTGACTTATTTCTTGGTAGGCTCAACAATTTAGTCCCATCTATTAAATTCACAGTTGAAAAAGAAAATGATGGAAGCCTATCTTTTCTGGATCTAAAAATTTGGAGATGCTCTAATCAGTTAAAATTTGAAGTCTATCGCAAGCCTACTAATAATAACAACTCTTATGTGCATTTTTATTCTGACCATCATCTCTCGATTAAATCCTCTATTTTCTCTGCTGTTTCTTAGAGCATTGAGAGTTGTCAGTCCTGAATTTTTAGATTCGGAGTTATGCAATATCATGAATATTGGTACTAAATTATGTTACCCTATTTCATTTTTAGATAACTGTCTTAGGAAAGCCAAGAATAGATATTATAATAATGTAACTGTAAAGGAATTTGAGCGTAAAAATATCCTTAGCCTACCTTACCATGTTAATTTTCAATATCTCTCGACTTTACTTAAAGCAATTGGCATCAATGTAGTCTTTAAGTATAATAATACTGTTAAATCACGCCTAATAAAGAATAGCCCGGAAAATGTTGTTGGTTGTGTGTATTCGATTGGATGTACACAATGTAACTCAGTATATATAGACCAAACGGGTAAAACGTTAGATATTAGGGTAAAACAGCATAAATATGCGTGTAGAACAGCTAATAATTCCAATGCTTTGTTTAACCATATGTATAGAAGAAATCATAGCATCAAGTGGGATAGTTCTAAAGCGCTTGTTGAAAACAGAGATATAACAGAAAGAAATATTCTAGAACGTGCATTTATTCATTTTAAAAACAATTTCAATAACAGTGCCGGAATGTATAAAATTGACACTATCTTGTTGAAATTCCTTTTGCCTCTTATTAACTCTTGTTAAGTATGTGCTAATTGCTTTGGTTTCCGCTACGTTGTATATATTTATGGGCATCTTGCCTTCTCTTTTCATTCCCTGACGAGGTGTAGCTCTGAATACACGAAAGGCCTTGGAATCGTTTTTCTTTTTCCTTGTGGGTTTGCAGCATTCATTCATTTCACGTGTTTAATTGTGAAATTCATCCCATATATATATAATATATAGGTGGCGCAAAAGTCGCGCATCATATATATATATATATATATATATATATATATATATATATTATATCGCTTATGATGTTTACTAAACATGGTATTGCTTGGTATAGCTTTAATTATGTTCAGAAGATAAAAACAAACCATTATTGCTAAAAGAAGAACATGCAAAATTTCGAGAGGGTAATCTCTTATAAACCCTTCAATAGCTATAAAAGTAGTATAATACATTGGGATTCGTAATAAAGTTCGTTCCTCTCATTTATTAAAAATGGATCCTATTTTTTTTTCTCAATAAAAAAGGACGCCATTTTCCTTCAGTTACTGCTAACTTTTCTTCTTATTTTTTAACTTTTTCTCCTCTTTCTCTCTTGTTAGATCTTTTCTCCCGTTCTTTTCGTCCTTCTTCTTCTCCACATTCAGCTTGTCATCGTGTATATACAGTAACTCAATTGTTCGTTCCATCTTTGCCCTTCACCATTTTTCCTACTTTTTCTGATGAAGTTTAATGAGACTTTTCAGAAAGAATTCTGAATAACAGCTACAACTGCTCTTGTTAAAAAAAAATATATATATGCAGGAAGAAGGGGCCAAGGGCAAATGTCCGCAAAAACGCACCCACGCCTTCCATAGAAGAAGAGAGACAAAATCAAGGTCAGAGGTTTTCGAGATGCCTAGACGCTCTGCGTTTGAAAGATTAGCGGTCATAGACAGGGGGAAAGATGGATTGAGGAAGATTGTTCCTGAGTTGACTGGTTGAGTAGATGAAAAATTGAAAGTATCGATTAATCCTTGCGTTAGAGAGTTGGACAGAAAAGGAATGAGACTATGTAGAAAGTCTGGTACTGCGTGCTCTCCTTAAAGGAGGAGGCATGCAGTTAGAGAGTACAGAAGAGAAGTGTCCGTTATAACAGCGATAGTAAAGAGAGAGTGAGGTAACATTACGACGAAGAGAGAGGAGTTAAGGACAGTCAGTAAGAGGCGGGGAATTGATGAGACAAAAAGCCTTTAATTCCACCCGGTCAAGTAGGGCTGTGTGGGTTGAGCCACCCAACACATGAGAAGCGTACTCCATACAAGGGCGGAGAAGACCCTGTACAGACAGAGAGAGCAACTGAGCGGGGTGAAAAAACTGCGGAGCCTGTACAGCACATCTAACCTCTTAGAAGCTGATTTGGAAAGAGAGTATATATGATCTTTCCAGAAAAGATCATGAGAAAAAAAAACACCAAAGAACGTTAAAAGAAGAGGAAGGATTGAGTTGTGTGTTGTTGAAGATAAGGGGATTGTCGTGTGGAAGATTGTGACGAGTAGACAGATGGAAGAACCGAGATTTTGAGACAGTGAAAGCAACAAGGTTTTCTCTGCCCCGATCAGAGATAGTAGAAAGATCGGAAGTCAGATGTATCATAACCGTCTTACGCGAATCATGGAGTGATTGTCGAGAGGGACGCTTTGCGAAATGGGTGGAGAAGTGAAGAGTGGAATCATAGGCATAGGAGGGATAGGACAGGAAGTGAAGTTAATAGATCACTCATAAATAAAAGGAAAAGAGTGAGTGACAGGAGAGAACTCTGAGGAACGCCACTGTTAATAGCTTTATGAGAAGAACAGTAGCTCTCTATAACCGCAGCTGTAGATCGGCCAGAAAGGAAATAAGAGAGAAAGGCACACACACACACACACACACACACATATATATATATATATATATATATATATATATATATATAATATTTAATATATATATAATTTGTGGAGTACGTTAACAATAAAACAAGTAAAACTAAAATATGAACAATCCAGTTTAACCTGATCTAATTTAACCCAACCTCAGCTAACCTAACCTTCCTCATCTATAACCTACCTAACCTAATCTAACCTAACCTAAAACTACACCACTTATAGGATTGACTTAAAAATAAAATATTCGCAGTGCATTGGCAAGAACAACAGCTTAGGGAAAATATTGTTGAACCAAGTTTTAATCTGCTGATAAAATTAGTTTCGCCTAATTCTTCATTAACACTCGAGTATTCACGAGTACCAGGAGTACTCTCCGAAGTACTAGTTCTTTGACCCTCCCCCCCCCTATAGAAGGAGAAGAAAAGAACCAAAATCGAGGTTCAATGTTTTCGAGATGCTTAGACACACTGCATTTGAAAGACTGGAGGTATTAGACAGGGGGAAAGATGGAGCGAGGAAGGTTGTTCCAGAGGTGAACGGTTGAGTAGATGAAAGATTGAGAATATCGATTAACTTTGCTTTAGAGAGTTGGACAGAAAAGGGATGAGAATGTGTCGAAAGTCTGGTACTGCAAGCTCTTCTTAAGGAGTTCGGAAGAGCAGTGTCCGTTATAATAGCCCTCACTAAGGGCAACCCTTCTCTCTCTCTCTCTCTCTCTCTCTCTCTCTCTCTCTCTAAATTTAAGTTGTGCAGAGCAGAGCTTCGTTGGAGTTGTTGTAGAAATGTAGTAGATTCAGACGCTGCCTCCGCATCTTGCATTCGCCACAACATTTGTTTGAAATTGCTAAAATTGTACAATTTTCAGCTCAGAAAAATTGTGTGAATATTTAAACATTTTAAGTCATATATTGAATTCTTGAATTTATTCAAACTCTTTCGTAAATTAGAAGCTAGAGACTAATTAAGACTTTTGAAATAACCAAATTTACAACAAATTTATGCCCAATTTATATACCCAATTCATACCCAATTTTTTAAGGATTTTTTAATGTCAGTAGTGATAATTTAAGATTAATACATACTTTAACTATTAATAATACTTATTTACTTATTTATTTATTTATTATTAATTAATAACAACTAGCTGTTTATTTTTAATAAGAGCCCAGTAAAGCCTAAAGCTTAATAAGGGCCAAATTAAATTAAATAAATAGTCGAGCTTCACAATTATTCATGTCATCATAAATTGTAAAACGAATGTATTTATTTTATTATTAATAAAGATTATTCAAATCAAATCAAATCAAATCAAACAAAATCTTCTTGAGAAACGAACTGAAAATAAACAAATGATCTGATTAAACAAAGGAAAGTAACAAGTTTCCTTTTAATAAACAATGAAATTATTATCAATTGAAGAGGATTAGTTTACGTCATCTTGATGAACTTTCTCCTTTAAGTAATTAACACAAATTCAGACAAATGAAAAAAAATAAAAAGAGCATAAACACGAAGAAAGAGTTGACAGAGTTCAAACACAAAAGACTTAACTTGAAACATGGATAAAAAGTAAATAAGATATTAAATGGCAAATCTGGCAGTGAATAATTAATAAGGTTCAATAAGTTGCAAAGAACAAGAGGAATTCTGGGTAATTAATTTCAAGGTCAAGACGTAAGATATTATGGACAACAGTCCCTCTAAAGAATTTAGCGTTCGAAGTTGATTCGTCCTCCTCTCTGGGGTCTCTGCTGGGTACGAAAAAAAATAAATATATATACACCTTATGAACCTTATGTTGTTTCGTGCGTTGGTCTCTCTTCACACGGAGGTCAAGCTGGTGGCCCGGCCTCTAGGTCTGGCTTGGTGGAGGAGCGAGTTGCTTTCTTGCGCTCTCCACCGTACATAGCCAGGCACGCCCGGCTCATCTGGTACCGTTCTGAGCCAGGCATCCAGTCTTCTCTTGAAGACTTCAACTTTGACCCCCGTTACGTTTCTGAGGTCCTTTGGAAGCTGGTTGAAAAGTCTTGGCCTTCTGACAAACAAGCTATTTTCCTTCAGTGTTGAGGAGGTCCCTTGTCGGGCCTTTAATTTGGGAACACTACACATTCTGCCTCTCCTATTTTCCAGTGTTGTTTGAATGGTAATTGGGTTTAGTTTTAGGTTTGGTACCAGTTTTTCGATCATTTTCCATATGTAGATTATGGTGTACCTCTCTCTTCTTCCCAGGGAGTACAGATTTAGTTTACGTAGTCTTTCCCAATAGTTGAGTTCTTTGCAGCCATCAATCTTGGCTGTGAAATGTGTGCGTTTCTTCTAGTTTATTAGTTTCTTCCTTTTTATATGGGGACGTTAAGACTGACCAGTATTCAAATTTTGGTATAATCAGTGTTCTCAGCAGAGGAATCATTACTGTCCTGTCCCTTCTCTTGAACGTTCTTAGTACCTGTCCCGCGACTCTTTTCGCTTTATTTATTGCTATCTGATTTTGTTTCGAATTTCGCATCATCTGTCATTACTACCCCCAGATCGATCGCTTTTGTGCTTCTCTAAATTTCCTGTCTATCTGGAGCATAATATGCAGTCTGTTTAAGTTCCTCTTTTCTACCATATCTCAAGAGCTGAAATTTATCGGTCTTAAATGACATGTTGTTGTCTTCTGACCATTTGTATATCTTGTTCGTGTCTCTCTGCAAGGCCTCCACTTCATTTACATCGCTGATTTTTCTGCTGATCTTTGTATCATCTGCAAAGGATGTACTATACTGTTGCTGTTTACTCCGCTGTCTATGTCTGTTAGCATGATAATTAAGAGGAGTGGGGCCAGTACTGTCCCTTGTGGTACTGAGCTGCGTACTTCCGATTCTGATGATGATATACCTTGAATTTCGACGACCTGCAGACGTTCTCTGAGGAAGTTGTAGATCCATTTTCCTACTTTCCCTGTTTCCCATATATTCATTTTATGTGATATATATAATATATATATATATATATATATATAATATATATATATATATATATATATATATATATATATATATATATATGTATATATATATATAAATAAATAAAACTATGACCAAAATAGAAAGCAACAAAAAGATAAATGCCTTTTTAAAGCCTGTCGGTCGCATTGGACCGAAATTGGCAGTAATTTCCCTGTTGCATTAGCGCTAATGGTCATTAACGTCCGAAACGGTTTTGGATTCGAATATAACCTGCAGAAGACATAAAAATATCTAAAAATAACAACCCGTACAAATCTGTGAAGGAAAAGCATCTCTTATTTCATTCAGTTTATTCAAAGCCTTTTGAAAAGAAAGTTTTTGTTTGGCCTGAAATTTTGTCTTAATTTTCCTTTTCTGTATTTTACTTAATATTTTGTCCCCTGTTTCCTGAAAAAAATTAAGCAATTTAATGGACTCAATGATTCGAAAGCGCTTGGAGACAGAACACACAGTCATAAGAAAAAAAAGAAGTATATATATATATATATATTATATATGCGTTATTGTTGCTTGACTCCAAGACGATATATAGTATATATAATTATATATATATAACTGCTGTTTGTCTTGTGGCTTTCCATTGTCATTTAAAAGGCGGTATCTATTTACTGAGTTTTCTATGATTTCATGGAAACGTAAAAAATGTGTTTAGATTCGATAGACTGTTGCCATGTTTTTTATTATATAAAATATAGCTGTGGATTTTAAAATAAGCGTTAATATATTTTGTTTGTGTTAACGACTGTATAGTAACAATAAAATTAAGAAAACCTTTAAGTGCTGTGACTACAAATAACGTTTCGTTATGCAATTTATCATTCTTTGTGAGGAGATGGACATTTTGTAATGACGTTTCGTTTGGGCTGAAAAGTTAAAAAAGGGGAATTGGAGAAAGTTGAAAGAGGAAGAACAGAGGGGAGAGAGAGAGAGAAGAGAAGAGAAGAGAGAAGAGAGAGAGAGAGAGAGAGAGAGATACGAAGGGATAAATATATGAGGGAAGATGCCAGGATGGTGACAACCCACACATGACCATGACCTTCCCCTCGTATGATGGGAAAGTAATGGAGGAAAAGCTATAATTAGTTTAACGATCCTTTAAGGAGAAGGCACTCTTTTAATGTGTTTTTTTCTTTACGACAAATATACGAGTTTCAGTTAAAGTTTTTTTTTTAAACGAGGCTTCAGAAGGCTTCAAAATGCAAATACAGTATAGTGTATCCTTTAAAAAAGTTAATTTATGATTATTTATAATTTCTATAACGTTGTTTGAAGTCTGACTATCAATTTAATACGCTTTTTAGTTGGATTGTTACAAGGAAAGGAGTTACAAGGAGTTACAAGGAAAAGAAGTACCTCAAAAGGCCTTGCGGCCCATACCGAGGAGGTTGAGAGATAACATCTTAATTTTCCTTTAGTTCAAGTTAATGTTTTTGGTACTTTTTGCATTATCCTCCCAACACTAATTTTTTTTTATAATGGAAGGAAAATAAAGTACGTTAGCAAAACACTTTTAATTTTTAATCGTGAAAAGGCATGAATAAATATTCTTAACCTAACCTAACCTAACCTAACCTAACTTGAAGCTGGCTAACTACGGCTAACGCCTGCGGCGGGCTGTTTTTATCGTAACCTAACCTAACCTAATACCAACACTAATTTTTTTTTATAATGGAAGGAAAATAAAGTACCATAACCAAAACCAAACCAACATTATATAAAAAAATTAGTGTTGGGAGGATAATGCAAAAGAACCATGTTTTTCTTTATTTATTTGAGAGAGAGAGAGAGAGAGAGAGAGAGAGAGAGAGAGAGAGAGAGAGAGAGAAGTGATTCATAAATCGGGTAAATAGTTTATATTTGAATTTATAGCTCTTGTATGCTATTTCTCTCTCTCTCTCTCTCTCTCTCTCTCTCTCTCTTTCTCTGTTGAAGAAACAGTATGTTATTTCCTACTAATATTAATGTTCATCATTCTACTGATGATACATGCTAATGTAGTTGTCTGAATTGACCTAATGGGGAATATTAGGTTGCATGTTATAGCAGTTATGCTCTCCTGCTTGATTAATATGCATACATTTATGAAAAATCTATATTTTAAAACTTACATCGTATAAAAAGCTAATTTTTCCCTCGAGAAATATTTGAGATCCTTTTTTTTCCTTTCTGGATCTCTTGAAGGTGATAAAAATATCTTTATTTATCTTTTAGGATTCAGCCACTTCGCGAAACATTGTTATTTTATCATTTCATTTTATAGTAAACCACAGAGTAATGTTAATTAAAAGAGGTGCTATTCGGAATTTACGTCCTTTGTAGTTAAATGAGACGCAATTAGTTCTAAAAATACGTCCTAAGCGAATTCAACAAAAGGAAAACAATCTTTTTAAAGAGGTCAAGAAACGGAATAGGGTCAAACAGGAACGACGAACTAGGTCACCTTTGCGTCTTAAGAAGAGAAGGAGATTAAAGTTTTTTACTGAAAATATCCTATTTATCTATTTTATAAAGGAAATCAAATTAACTTCTTTCTTTGAAACGGAAATTTTAACAATGGCGGACGGAGAGAGCGCCGGAGGAATGTAAAATTTGGTTGATTGTACGTATTTGGGTGAATTAAAATATAAGACAGAAAATACAGAAAAAGAATTAAGGACAACTAATCCGATTTCGATATACTAAATAAACGTAAAATCCTCGTCCTTAGGTAGTAACCTACTATTAACTAAAGCCAGGAAGAGTTCCTTAATTGTTCCCAAATCGTGTTTGACTTCAATTCCGACCTTACGCTGCTCGTCGACACAATTACATGAATACATATCTTACATAAGGACAACTAAATCACTAACAAGACAGTAATGGTATTAGTAACTATTTTAAGTGTAACCTTGCAAATATTGAGCGTAGGCAGGAAATTCGATATAAAATTAGTCCGTAACGGCTGTTAAGAGTAAAATTAAATGGTGATATTCCGCCGATAGTGGCTGCCTTTCGCTACTATCATGTAACATCAAATACTACGATCAGATAATAAGCTTAATTTATTAAAAGGAATTTTAAAGGAGACACGTACGATGTTTATTTTTCCTTGTCATTCATGATTACTCCTAATAGCGTTTCGCTTAGCATTTGTCCGCAGTTGGTCTTGGCTTGTCATGCTTACCTTGTCGTGTGTCATTTTATGTGCCAGCAGCTTAGGCTAGTAAAGCAGTCTTATCCTATTAGTAGCTTATTAGAAAGTTAGAAATTAATACAAATTTTACTAATTGTTTACCTGTTTGCGGAGCCATTACCTGTTTACACAGTGCGTTATTATTATTATTGGGTATATTATGGCTATTCTTTCCTTTATCTGAGCTATGATTCTTTGAAAACGTTTTAAAACACGTTTTCCTATATACCAGGTGGTTATAAAGTTGGTCCCTTTTTATGTTTATTATAAATTGCAAAGTATACATTGTATGACATTGAAAATTGGTATACACTGCCAGTAAAACATGGGAAAGCAAATGAACGCTGCTAATCCACAGTTGCAGAATATGGTGATTTTGCAACAGACAACGTTTATGCGGGACGGTGCCCCTCCACACATTGGTAATTGTATGAAAGCTCAGTCACGCGTCGCATTCTATGAGATAATCATCGTTCGACATTTTCCACATGCCTGGCCACCACGAACTCCAAATTTAAACTGTTGTTATTTTTGGTTGTGGAGCTACCTCAAATCTCGAATGTACCGCTGTTAAAAAAAATCCCATTAATCGCGAATTTGCTGTTATCCTTCTAGAGATATTCCGTACAGTTGTCCTCAGTGTTATTTCTTCTATGCAGTCCGTTGAAGGGGTTCACGGTAGTCACCTTACAACAACACAGTTCGACCAACCTCTGCAGATGGATATAGGACCATTTACGTTGATTTTGTTTTTTTAAAAGGGGCCGTATTTGCTTTCTTTATGTTTTGCTGATAGTGTATACCAATTGACAATGTTATACGATGTATAATTTGCAATTTATAATCAAAATAATAAGGGACCAATTTTATAATCACCTGGTATTTGAAATATATATATATATAATCACCAGTGAAAATCCTATATATACTATTACGTTAAACCCACTTTACAGTAAAAAGACGAGGTTATCTCCGGTACCTTAATACTGTCACTTAATCTGAATACATTTTATTCAAACTTATTGAAAATATCGAAAAATTCCATCACAAATAATATGATCTGAAATCCATCTAGACCAGCGCCCGCAACTCAGTGGGTAATAATACCATTTTCCTGTAGGTGAAGTAAAGACACGAGATCGGGGGTTCGACCCCATGCAAATGATAATAATCGAGGAGTTAGAGCAAAGGGCCTCATTAGTTTGGTCTGAGTGCTGTGCCACTTTCTGGCACTCTTGGCTGATTATTAACTAAACCTACATAAGTATATATATATATATATATATAAGCAAACAACCACAAGGAAAAGGAAACACAAAGTCTGAGCGCTTTCGTGATATATTCACATTATCAAGAGGAACAGAAAATAGGTACACTCTCAGCAAAACTAAAGAAGCAATACGGGCCCCTTATATATATATATATAAATATATATATAATATATATATATATATATATATATATATATATATATATATATATCTATATATATATATATATATATAAAAGGGGCCGTATTTGCTTTCTTTATGTTTTCTGATAGTGTAAACCCATTGACAATGTTATACGATGTATAATTTGCAATTTATAATCAAAATAATAAGGGACCAATTTTATAATCCCTTTTATATATATATATATATATATATATATATATATATATATATATATATAATATATATAACCTTTGTCGAACGATTTAAGCTATACTATTTTTACAAGGCTGTTCTTTCTAACTACGTAACACTCACCAATATAAAATTTGCAGAAATCCTGTAACAATGAACAGTATAAACAAACCGTAAAAGCAAATACCCTCGTTTATCTTCATTTTAAATGAGAATTTTTATGGAATATCATTAAATTACGCTTTTTATTTATAAATAACTTTTTCACCACAAATTAATTTTAACATTTTTTATTCATTTTTAATTCCTGTCACATAAATTTGCATATCCTAAACATAATACTTAGTCTTCTTTTTACCTTTATGAATCATCCATATGACCTTTACATATGACTAGTGATGTGAGTCGTTTTTTATTGTGTCGTTTTTTTTTGTTTTTTTTTTGTCGTTTTTTTTGTTTAAAACGAAGATAGTCTGTTTTTTTTGTTTTTGTTTTTGTTTTTTATTGTTTTAAACTTATTCCATATTTTTCTTCCTTAATCTTAATATATTAGTATTACCATAATTTACTATACTACCATGCTTATACGGTTATTACCTAGTATATATAGTCATCTTTTAGAAAAAACTGAATCACGCAAAAAGTATATAATAGAAAGGAAAAACAAACCCTCATTTTTTTATATGTAATATGTTGGGGTAAATGTGATAAATTGGTTAATTATGCATAATTACCGGTAAATATGCATAATTGAAAATATCATAACTTAACCTAACCAATTGTCAAGGGCGTACAGTTGACCTAACCTGGCATTCAATTGACCTAACCTTGAATGCCCTGTTAGGTCAATTGAATTGAATGCCAGGTTAGGTCAATTGAATGCCGGTTAGGTCAACTGTACGCCCTTGACAATTGGTTAGGTTAAGTCATGATATTTTCAATTATGCATATTTACCGGTAATTATGCATAATTACCAATTTATCACATTTCCCCAACATATATATATTTTTTAACTAGAACATAAAACATTCTTCCTCGTTTCAAACAATATACATAATTGTGATTGGCAAGAGTACCAGTATATATATATTCCAGATAGAAAAAAAAAATATCCACCTTTTTTTGAACCTTTTTGTTAACCTAATGTTGTTTAACCTTCATTTCCATGGAGAATCATCACTAGATTGGGTAGAGCATATATGCTAGTTTCATTATCACAGGTACTGGTATAATATACATAATAAAAAATACATAATATGGTATAAAACAATATATATAATTGTGATTGGCAAGAATACCAGTATATATATAATATATATATATATATTCCAAATAGAAAATAAAAAAAAATAAAAAATTCATCTCTTTCTTTAACCTTTGTGTTAACCTAATGCTGTTTAACTTTCATTATCTGATTCTATTTCCATTGAAGAATCATCATCACTAGATTGATTAGAGCATATAGTTTCAATATCACAGGTACTGGTACTTATTGCAGATTTGGATGTTGACGAAGCCAATGTAGCACCATGTTTTACTTCACTTTCTTGGAATTTTGCATTTTGGGATATAAATACTAGCTTTGCTGCTCTGTCTGTGCTTAATCGGTTTCTTTTGGCTGTATGGATATTACTGTATGTGCTAAATGATCTCGGAGTCGGAGGTAATGAAAGGGCGAAATAGAGGTGTATGAGTTTGTGTAGGTATATATGTGAGTATGCATGCGTATGTATCTGGAATTCTGGATGTATGCGTGTGTACGGGGTATATAATAGATATAAATATGTGTATATAACTATAAGTATTTATGTATATATTGGTATATATGTATATGGGTGTATGTGTATATATGCAGAGCTGGGCACTTGCGGCATATTTTGAGGTACTGCGGTACTGCGGTACTACCGCAAACCGCAAACCGGAACCGCATAACGCAGTACCGCAAAGGATCGCTGAAAGTACCGCAGTACCGCTACCGCATTCAAATTTCCGCGTACCGGTTTGGTACCGGTTTGGTAGTGCGGTAGTACCGCAGTACCGCAGTACCGCAAAATATGCCGCAAGTGCCCAGCTCTGTATATATGGATGGTCTCGGGGTTAAAAATATGTCATCGCGGGTCTAAAGGATAGTTAAGTGGGAGATTCAAAATCCGAGGCATGGATGGGAGAGTCCTGGAAAGGTTGGACAATGGGCAGTCAGCTCCCAGCCAGTGTTCTCGCAAGTTTAACGGATCTCAAGATACAAGACTTTCAGTGCAAGAAAGAGGCCAGTTTTTTTCTGTAAATAGGCTGAAAAGGACATTCTATACTGGTACCATATGGCCTATTTTATTATTTATGTATTTATTTTTATAATATATATCATTGCAAAAGTATACCTTGTAATTAAATTGGCAAAATCTATATTAATTATTAAAAAAAACAACAAAAAAAAAAACAAAAAAAAAACAAAAAACAAAAAACCGACAAAAAAAAACAAAAACAACAACATGGACATAAAAAAACCCGTTTTTTAACATCACTACATATGACCTTTCATAATACATACATACATACATACATACATACGTATATATAAGCTTTATTGATAAGCTAAATACAATTTTTATTTTTGTTTTAGTATAAGTAATTGTAAAATGGGGCTATTTATTTTTATTTAATTGGACCCTTTTAAGCCAACTGGGTTTTTCTTAACTAATAACGAAACAGATAAGTTATTATTAATTAATAATATATAAATAATGAATAAGAATTATTAATTACCGTCGAGGAAATATTAATCTTAAGTTATAATTATAATTATTATTATTATTATTATAAAACAAATCCAAAGTCATTATTGAAACCGCAAACCGGAACCGCATAACGCAGTACCGCAAAGGATCGCTGAAAGTACCGCAGTACCGCTACCGCATTCAAATTTCCGCGTACCGGTTTGGTGCCGGTTTGGTAGTTTGGTAGTACCGCAGTACCGCAGTACCGCAAAATATGCCGCAAATGCCCAGCTCTGTATAATTGAAGGTATGATACTAATACCATACAAAAATTACAAAGAAATTAATATCAGATACGAGAGATGAACAATAATAAGTAATGTACATTTAATCCTTGATTAGACACGAGAAATGAATAAGTAATAGAATAATGTACATTTAATCCTAGATTTTTTTATTAGTATTTCATTATTAATCGAAATTTCAACCTGGTTTTAAACGAATTTACATCCACAATATTTTTTTTATATCAGCATTTAAATCATTCCATACTTTCAATCCAATGAAAATGGGTAATTTTTGAGATGAAGGCCATCTAAATTGAGGTATAACGTGTTTTGTGATCTATTTCTGGACTGATACGAGAGTGGATTTCTTGATGAGTTACAAAATATCTATTTACCCATTGTAAATTAATGATTTTGTTCTTGCACTTGTAAACAAAAATAAATGCCAGTTTGATTACATCTTTGAGCTCATTCTCTGAGTTCATTCCCATATATATATATATATATATATATATATATATATATATTTCCGCCTGTCTGTTTGTTTGTCTGTCTGTCCTTTATGCAAGCGCAAACTGTTTGACCTAGAGCTACAAAATTTGGCACGGGAACCTCTTATGGGATGAAGAATATCAACACAGAATCGGTCAGCCTGTCTGTTTGTCTGTTAATTTCAAGTTTGTGAAATTTATCCCGGGCAGTAATGGGGGAAGGGTAGGGGTAAGTGGGGGAGAGGGGTGGGGGTAATGGGGAAGGGGTGGGGTAACGGGGAGGGGTGGGGGTAATGGGGGAGGGGAGGGGGTAATGGGGGAGGGGGTGGGGTAAGTGGGGGAGAGGGGTGGGGGTAATGGGGGAGGGGGTGTAATGGGGGAAGGGGGGTAAGTGGGGGAGAGGGGTGGGGGTAATGGGGGAGGGGTTAGCCCCAAAGTTGCATAAAGAGGGGTGAGGGTTTTTTGGGGAATATCTTATATATAATTTGGCCTGTCTGTTTGTTGTCTGAGCCTGTCTGTTTGTATGTTTGTGAAATTTATCCCGGGCAACGCCGGGTACCTCACCTAATATATATATATATATATATATATATATATAATATATATGAGACAATATCTTGGTAGATAAATGGTAGATAATGGGTACCCTGGGTAGCCTAGTGGTTAAGACGCTGGGCTGCTGGTGGGGCGTGGTTCGGATTCCACGTTAAACTGTAGCTCTAAAGGGGAGTGACAAGCTTGACCTTCGTCAGAATGAACAATTTGGGCGAAAGCAAAACCAAGGTTAACCAAGGTTATAATAGCCCTGAAAACTGAACTTTTCTCTCAAGTTATATATAAATTAATTTCACTTGGCTACCCAGGGTATCTATTTAGTATATATCAACAATTTTATTTTGTATGGAAGGATGAACAGCTGATTGAACTGAGCACCGCCTGCCCTCGCTGGGAATCGGACCCGGGACCGATGCATTTGTAGTCAGCTAGTCAGCGATGGTAATAACTTCATCACCGAGGCATATATATATATATATATATATATATAACGTAAAGAACGACCCTTGTATAGGAGAACATTCCGCGCAAGATGAGGAGGGAGAACGAACAAATGAAAAAAATGAGGTAACCACTCGGGAATCGAACCCGGGATCTTCCGATTGCCGGTCAGATATGATAATCACTACACCATGGTCCTCACTCAATCAGAAGTCGTAATTCTCCTGCATACGCGCAGAAACCAATGCCCCGAGGGCGGCACCTCCCGCATGCCGCACCTATATATACATTTCAACTGCAAAGAACACGCAGTATAATTAACGTAAAGAACGACGGGTGGTTACCTCATTTTTTCATTTGTTCGTTCTCCCTCCTCATCTTGCGCGGAATGTTCTCCTATACAAGCGTCGTCTTTACGTTAATTATACTGCGTGTTCTTTGCAGTTGAAATGTACACACACACACACACACACACACACACACACACACATATATATATATATACATACTATTAAAATGTTCTGCATGCACTTTCGTAATTAATATTCAGCTTCCGGAGGGAGACTTAACTCGATTTAAAAAACTCGTAATGACTTCGATCCTATTTTCCCTCCAATAATGATCAGCTCATCAGCATAATTAACGAATAATTGATTGAACAGAAGGCCCATCTGTTAATTCCGTTAAGTCACCAAGTACATTACAATCAGTTCCTTCTCCGCAAGCGTCGCCTCCGAAATGAATTAGTTCGTAGACTCAACGACCTTTGCGCTTCTCCACCATATGTATGTATATGGGCGCTATCTTAATATGAACATTGTGCGAAGCCCTTTGAAGCTGTCTGCCATCCGTCAAGTCTTAAAAAATGAATCTACATTTAGTTCCATCGACCCCGCGAAAGGTCAATGGAAAGCGAATGAGAGGATAAGCCATTAAGAAGAATACCGCACCTCACACGGTTATATTAAACATTTACGTCTCAAATGAACCCCATACTACTAGATCAAATAGGATTTTATATTCGAGTTAAATTGCCTTTAATTTCTTTGTTACAGCGAGTTTCCTTGTAATTTAGATAATAATTTTATTTTACTTTGTAGGCTATTATATATACACACACACCTCGTTAACCTCGTTGATATTCCGTGTGTTGGTCTCTTTTCACACGAAGGTCAAACTGGTGACCCCGCCTCTATATACATATAATAACCCTGAAAACCAAACTTCTATTTCTTAAGTAATATAAAAATTACGAGTAATATAATTTTAAATTGAGAATTTGTGCACAACATTCATGAGGGTATTGCCCTCAATTACCAAGTGTGCATGAGAGAAATTTCATAAAATTTCGCACTGCAATTTCATCTCGTGCATGACTTTAATAAAATGTTTATAATTTATACCCCAAAAGCGGGGTAGAGAAAGATGAATGTTTATTATTATTATTATTATTATTATCATTATTAAACATTTTGGAAAAGTCTGAATAACTTAACATAACTTTAAGGTTTTTTATATAAAAACCTTAGTATATTTATAATTTTTTAAGGTATATATTAGGTTTTATATGAAAAGCTTAAAGTCGTTTTAAGGTTTTATATATATATATATATATATATATATATATATATATATGTTACAGTCAGAGGCGGATTAAGACACCTCGGGGCCCCGGGGCAATGAAGAATATGGGGGCCTTTTTCTATAGCTTTTGGGTCTTTTCCGTTTGGGGGCTAGCAGCGAATTTTAATGAAAAGCGGTATACTAATGTGGTTTTGGTCACTGATTTCAAAAATAACTTTCTTTTTCTGGAGGAATAAAAAACAAACATGTTAGAGCACTTTAAATAATTAATATGGGTTTTAACTAGCTTAAGCTAGTTACAGAGGATTGTGTTAAATTTAGCCAGAGTCACAAACTGCTACTGTTTATGAAAAAGTGCTCTAAGTGTGGGAAAGTGTGTTCCTTTGATAAAAATACCCAGTTCTTTCGTTGCCAAAAGCGTCGGTCAAACGGTAAAAAATGCAACTTTACGAAGAATACGTTTTTTGAAGGATCCCGACAGATCTGTAAAAGTAGCAGAAAAAAAATCAAGAATTAATGCCCAGTTAGGTCAATTGAATGCGCGGTTAGGTCAACTGTACGCCCTTGACGATTGGTTAGGTTTAGTCATGATATTTTCGTTAAAAACACATTAATTATTTAAAGTGCTCTAACATGTTTGATTTTCATTTCTCCAAAAAAAAAAGTTATTTTTGAAATCAGTGACCAAAATTACATTAGTATTCCAATTTTCATTAAAGTTCGCTGCTAGCCCCAAAACGGAAAAGATCCTAGCTTTTTATTAACAATACATGTCCATGTACAGTACATAGTACATTTACACGAATTATATGTACGGTGCTGAGGCTAATTGAGAAACAAACTTAAAAGAACCTTAACACAGTGTATTTTGCCGTTTGCCAAAACCAAACAGTATTAAACAAACTTTACTTTAGGGCCTATAAAATATAAAATAAAACAGGGAATTTGTTAGTTTGTGTACTCTGTCATATTTAATCAAAGAAGTTTGCGAAATCTCGAATTATATCATCGAAACTCAGTTGATTGGGGGGCCCCTCAAGCATAGGAACCTGAGGCTTCAGCCTCAATAGCCTCAGTGATGATCCGCCACTGGTTACAGTCAATGTCTAAAATCAGGACATTTGTAAATTGACTAATTTTAGGCAATTTGTTAAATGCTCGATTTACTTAATACCAATTAAACCTAAGCTAGACATGAATTTTTAGGCAACATATTGGGAAATACCAGTGGGCATGCATATGCAGCATTACCAGAAAGTTAGGTTAGGTTAGGTTAGGTTTTATGTGTATCACAAATTTGACCTATTGCCTGAATTTCAGTCAATTTATAAATTGCTTAATTTTACATATTGACTGATATACAGGGTGGCGCAAAAGTCGCGCATCATAGGAATTTTCAGTGTTGACTATAATATATTATTTTCTTTTAGGTAGGGGATGGCTGGGAAATTAACAATAGACGAGAGGGTGAGCTTGGTTTTAATGTATGGAATACCAGGTACAACAAATCGATGACTCGGTACAGAATTTAAATTATGTACCGATCCATCGATTTGTAGTACCTGGTATTCTATGCATTAAAACCAAGCTCACCCTTTCGTCTATTGTTAATTCGCAGCCATCCCTACCTAAAAGAAAAAAAATATAGTCAACACTGAAAATTCCTATGATGCGCAACTTTTGCGCCACCCTGTATATATATATATATATATATATATATATATATATATATATATATATATATATTTTGTCGCTAGAGTATGTTAAAAATATGGTCTTAATTGATTTTGGTAAATCTAAAAATATTGCATCGGTTTTTTATGTAATTTTTGCATACGTCATAAATAAATATGTCAAAAGAAGTAGTTTCTATAAATTTAATACGTAGTTTTGTAAAAGCCTGAATAGAATATTAAACAGATTTACTTAGAGAAATTTTAATAAGATACTGTAGAGTAAATAAAAATACTTGAAGGTGTGCAGAATTTTAATGAGCAAAATAAGTCTACGGATTTTATCCGCCGAACGTCATTGAGAAATGGAAATTACTTTGTTTATGAATGCAACACTCGCTAAATATAAACGAGGGTATTAATTTTATGACTGCTCACTGCAAGCCATACTTAACTTGATTCAGTCTGAAAAGGACTCACGACGAAGCTCGAAATGGGTGGTTTTCTACTAAAATTTGAATAAAAATAAATTGTTTTTAGATTGCAATGATGAGATTATTTGATTCTCGTATTCTGATTAAATTCTTACAATAGACAATTATAAAAAATTAAGATTTTCTTTATTTGTTTCTTACACAGATTTACACGAATATGATCATATGATGAGTTTGGTTGAAAATGAGGTTGGTTACCATCTTTAGTCTGAATATTTTTTGTTGATAAATTTATATCTTTCTTGTACAGGACCCCAAAAAAATCTATTTAGTTTTCATGACCAGGTTTGTGACTGATAAATAAATAAATTGTTTATATTAATTTTTAATTTTATATATCCTTATTGTTTATTTGAATAGACTGTTTTTAGCTATTTAAAAGGGAACAATTTTCTGCATTTTTAAGTTCTGAATAAAAAAAAAAATTCCAAATAGAGCAACATGTGTTTTAGAGATATATCCGTGTGTGCCCTAAATTAATCAATAAATCTCTTTCCAAAATGGTTTATACACTCGCTTCTCCCCCGTACTTTAGAATCTTATTTGAAAAATAAATTTTCTTTATTTATCAGAACTGATGGGAAACACACACACACACAAAATTCAGATGAACTGTTAATCATATTTAGAAATATACTCGTAGACCACTGTTTAAATGTTTTTTAGTACGTTATAACATCGAAACAACAGAACTATTCACCCGAAGTTGTATCCAGCTCGACAAGCAATTCGAATCCCTCTGGTTATCGAATGGGTTAACGTAACGAAAAAAATCCAAGTAGATTTAGAATTTTATGTATAAAAACCTAGATGAATATTTTTTTGGTAATAACCGTTAACTTTTTACCTTTTTTTCTTTTGAGAGGCATTGGCTTCTCCAGTTTAATAAACCCAAGTGTTATTAACTTTCTTTTAATGAACAGTTTAATTAATTAACGAGTCTTCCGTTTTCCCCACAAAGAAAAGAGAAAAATTTCCTGTTGTAATTATCTTAATGTCCTAAAATAAAGCACGAACCACGGGAAACCATTAGATAATAACTAAATTTTGCTCTTGTGAACACGCATATATTACGGGGTTCATTCCTTTTAACGATGTAGGAAGAGAAATTTGGATGCGTTTTTCTCCCAATTGACGATAGTGCTTTCAAAGTTGCATCAACGAACGAGGATTCGGTGAACTCATTTGCAGTCATTGACCTACAAACGTGAACGAACAACGCTATGAAAATCACGCTTTAATTAAAACCTGGTCGAATTAATTTCACTGTAATATACGTCGAGGGAATTAAATATCTCGAGAGAGATAAAGGAAAAAAATGAACAAACTCGAAGCCATGGAGACAAAGGAGGTCAAGCGATACGGGAAAGAAATGGGGTAAGAATAAAAAAATTAATTAATTAATTAATTAATTAATTACACGTCTTACTTAATGATAGCGAAACATTATTACCAAAATGTTTACGAAGAGTTTGGGTTACGTTTTGTTATCTTTTATATATATATATATATATGCAAAAAATTGCAATGACCGCGCAGTATATAAATGAATAGAAACGACATAAGTATTAAGGAACGTTTCTGCACACGAGGAGGAGATTGCCGGTCAGATTTGTGATTGAGTGAGGTCCGTAGCATAATGGTAGAGCGTCCGACCGGCAATTGGAAGGCCCTGGGTTCGATTCCCAGGCGGTTCGCCTCATTTTTCATTATTTCGTTATCTCTCCTCCTCGTGTGCAGAAACGTTCCTTAATACTTATGTCGTTTCTATTCATATATATATATATATATATAAAATCATCGATGCATTTGCAATTTAAGTGGAAGTATGAAGAGTTAAACATCTGTTTTACACACACACACACACACACACACATATATATATATGCGCCTTGGTGGTGGTGTGATTAGCGTCGCTGACTACAAATCCATCGGCCCTGGTATCGAGACCCGGTGATGGCAGCCGGCGCGCAGCAAAATCCAGCTGTTCATCCTTCCACACAATAAAGAAAGTGGTCGGTATATAAATGGGTACCCTGGGTAGCCTAGTGGTTAAAACGCTGGGCTGCTGGTGGCGTGGTTCGGATTTCACGTGAAACTGTAGGTCTAACTAAGGTGGAGTGAAAAGCTTGACCTTCGTCAGAATGAGTAATTCGGGCGGAATATATATATTATATATATATATATATCGTAAAGAACGACGCTTTGTATAGGAGAATTATCCGCGCAAGATGAGAGCGAAAGAACGAAACAAATGAAAAAATGAGGTAACCACCCGGGAATCGAACCCGGGATCTTCCGATTGCCGGTCAGATATGATAACCATTACACCACGGGCCTCACTCAATCAAATGTCGTAATTCCTCTACATGCGCGCAGAAACCAATGCCCCAAAGGGGCACCTCCCGCATGCCGTAACATTATATACATTATAACTGCAAACACGGTCTCATCTCATATATATATATATATATATATATAGCAGAATTCGCGGACCATCACCTCAAGTATTATGCCTTATTTAGTTAGCAAAATTATCGCAATATGTTCGTCTTTTGTTAATTTCCCAGCCATATCTGAAAGTGAAATATTAATTATTCAATAGACACGAATTTTCAGGGTGAAAAAAATCGCACCCACCAGGGTTCGAATCCACCACCTACTAAGTAGAAGGCGAGGGCGTTAGTCACTACATATTTAAATAACAGAGGAACCGCATCACGCTTTCGCGCCCAGAGATATTTTACGTGTTAACCCTCCCGCACTCGAGGTGGTAACCAGCATTTTATTTAGACTATCTGGTGCAATCTTTTACTCAAGAGGTGGTGAGTTCGAATCCTTGTGGGGGCGATTTTTTCATCATGAAAAATCGTGCCTCTTCATGCATGACATTCTATTTATTGAACCCCAGCGTGGCACCAGATAACTTAAATGAAATGCTGGGCATTACCTCGAGTGTAGGAGGGTTAACAGGTAAAATGCCTCTGAAGTCTGAACGCGAAAGCGTCATGCGGTTTCTAGGTTGTTGAAATATATGAGAGGTTGTGTTAACTTTTAACCTGTCGTAGTATGGCTCTATTTTGTATTTCCTTCCTCATATCCCTAAGTATTTACGAGTATTCATCCATTTTCAAACACATCTTTTCCTCACGAGGTGGGCACAGCGGTTATACTCCCACGGCAAAACTGCACCTTGAACAGATACCACTTAATTTAAAAGGTCCAACTTGATTCCGATATGGCATACATAATAGGAGTTGAAGTCAGAAGTCCTTAATATCCTGTTAGATGAGAAATACTGTAAATAAATACTCGTAAATAAACTACATTTGGCAAGCGATTATTGCACCTCGTATAGTGACTCTGGCCCAGAATGCCCTGAGAAGAACTGATGGATTTATTCCGCTGCAGATAAATTAAAATCTTGCATGCAATTTCAAACAAATACCACAATATTGTGGTAATTTAGCTAAAATTAAAATTGAGGGATGAACAAAGATTATTGAAGCTGCATTTTCATTTCAGAGTAACTGCTTGACGCTCACGTTGCCGATGGATTTATTCAGTGGAAATGAACTCTGTATAGGAGCTGTCGTATAACTTTTATCAACACCATCTGAACCCAGCAGCGCTACGATAGTATTTCACATGATCTAAGTGGAAGTGTGCTTTACAGACGGGGAGGGGGAGTCAATTCGAGTCAAAAAAGCCTATAACAATCTTGACGAATGGCTAAATCAAGTATGCTCTAAAGTCGGTTTATATTTATATACAACTCCGGACGAAAAGAATACAATACTGTCTCAAATGCGCTCATGACCTTGATAATACCGTTAAGTTCTACACCTTTATGAAGAATATATAGTATCTGTGATGTTATTATAATATAAAAAACACTTTTGTGTGTCAGTTTTGAAAAAAAATATAGCAAAAACCTTATTAAATTGATGCATAGCGACATGCAAAAATATTAGAATATCTTGTCAAGTATCATATTACAGAAAGATAGAATAAATTCATTATGTTTATTGAGTACTGCCAATATATTAAGCCTTTATCAAAGACTTTTTAACTCTGCGTCTTAATCTTTAGTTGGTTCACCCTTAAGCCTCCAGTAGACGTGGCATCAAGTGGTTGTCATCAAACACCTCTTCAGTTCACTTTCTATCGGATTAAGATCGGGAGAATTAGCTGGCTATGGTAATATTTCAATTCATGAGCATCAAACCACACAGATGTTGCACGAGCCGCATGAGCTGGAGCAAGGTCATGTTAAAAAATAAGTGGTTCGTCTCCATATAGCTGTTCTGCAGACTCCAGCATAAAGTATTCCAAGATTTCTTGATAAATGTGACTATTAAAAATTCTTTTTACAAATGCAAGGAGGGGACGGGGTGGTGGTGCCAGTACCACGGAGTGCCCTCGCTGTTAAAAAGTTAAATTCGGGAGTGGAGTATAATCACACGCAGGTAATTATGACTAAACACAGACAATGATGATTACACCGGTTTGTGGGCCGAGTCTATAGAGCATGACCAGACAGGAAATCCAAATCAAGCACAACTATTCGTACGCTCATCCATACATCTGGGCGGATACCCTAACGCTTCAACTTTATCTTTCAAAAAGGTGTTGATATAAGGAGCGAAGTGGTTACCAAGCTTCTGGAACCTCTACACCTCATAAATCTTTAATATTCTGTAATTGTGACGAA
Organism: Bathynomus jamesi; assembly: GCA_023014485.1. Classification (NCBI taxonomy): domain Eukaryota; kingdom Metazoa; phylum Arthropoda; class Malacostraca; order Isopoda; family Cirolanidae; genus Bathynomus; species Bathynomus jamesi. The sequence continues at coordinate 410,952 of JAJOZX010001919.1, read as the reverse complement.
CGGCTAGGTCCAACTCAGGACTTGTAAAAACGCCTTGGATTTTCCTTTAAGATGATAGTTAACCAGGATGGTTTATGGTGGGCGCAGGTCGGGGGCTCGACTCCCAATGGTGTAATATCACTGTTATGCCTAAGACAGATTTGTCGTGGAAGCTATACTCTACATTCATAGTAGCAATGGGAAAGCGTGTTGATTTTAAGCATCAGGTGATCATCTTTTAAAATGGTGTCCGTTAGATCATAGTATGACGTCAGACACACGCACACACTATCTATCTATCTATCTATCTATATATACATATATACATATATATATATATATATATATATATATATATATATATATATACACACACAGGAGTATATATACTATAAAGAAATTTATTTTCAAGTTTAGGTTAGGTTAGATTAGGTTAAGTTAGGTTACTCTATATTTAATTTTCTACTTTTTGTGGGTATGGCACCCTTACCACATAGCAATGGCACTCTGACACTGACACTCTCTCCCCCACAACCCCTACTCCCCCTCACCCACTATCCCCACCCCGTATCCCCTCTTACGAAATGCGCCCATACTATTAAATAAATATAAAGCTAAATATTTATAAATATAAATATAAAAGTATATTTAAATGAAATGTGCTCCAGGCGATAAACATGAGATGATGCTAACTTCTCTGCCGCAGTTTACAGAATTTCAAAGACGTATTTTTATTTCCTTTTCCAATTTAAAAAAATGGAAAAGGAAGTGGAGGTTACACAACAAATGCGATCATACTATTCTCAGATATATATTCGAAAATCATCACAATATTTTTTTCAATGAATTTCCTCTCTTCGTAATTGATTTTCATCAATTTAGAGAGAGAGAGAGAGAGAGAGAGAGAGAGAGAGAGAGAGAGAGAGGAGAGAATCATATACAATAAATCCACTCGAATAAATAATTCTCCAAA
>JAJOZX010001919.1:395000-405000 GCA_023014485.1 Bathynomus jamesi | reverse complement strand
ATTTTGTGCTGTAATGCTATGGTTTGGCACCTGGTGTGTACCTGTGTACCGTTGTATACAGTATCAACCAGTCCAAGGGAGGTAATTTCGTTGGACGCTCACCGCGTTGAATACGTGACCGCTATCACTATCAGTTTTTTATGGAGTGAGGGATTGTAAAGTGGCCGGTTAGAGCGGGTAACCGTTCTGAAGAGGTGACCGTTAAGGCAGTTTTGGTATATATATATATATATATATATATATATATCGCAATTATATATCATTACTCAACTTTTGGCTGTAACAAGCATGTCGTAACGAACGTTTTTCCTTGGCCTTATTTTTCATTTCTGGTTCTTTTGTTTTAACTGTTGTATTAAAAGTGAACAGCAAAGAAAATATAGATGTTTTTCTCTTTCTTCGTTATATATGCGCCTCGGTGGTGTAGTGGTTAGTGTCGCTAACTACGAATCCATCGGCCCCGGGTTCGAGACCCGACGGCAGCCGGCGCGCAGCAAAACCCAGCTGTTCATCCTTCCACACAATAAAGAAAGTGGTTGGCAGATAAATGGGTACCCTAGGTGGCCTAGTGGTTAAGACGCTGGGTTGCTGATGGGGCGTGGTTCGGATTCCACGTTAAGCTGTAGGTCTAAGGTGGAATATATATAAATAAATATATATATATATATATTATATATATAAATCGATTCACGGCCTCAAACTTGAACATTTACTGAATTAATTAATAATACAGTGTGATCCAAACGTCCTGTCTCCAAAATAACTATAGAAATATCTTTGGGACAGGACTTATGAATCACCCTGTATATATATACATTATTAAGATAACTTTAGCTACAGTTTTAGGAGAAGTAAAATGAATGGGTTTATATTTTTGCTAGAATACCATTCCGCCCATACGACCATTTTCAGGGTATGAGCAGCTCCAAATGTCATTGCCAAGTAGATAAAGGGTGAATGTACTGACGAAGTCTTCGTACGTAGCTCACCGTCACTAAATGCAACAATACCCTGTGTTATCACAGTTCAAAGAATTTTCAAATCCATACCCATTTTCTGTGCTACTTTCGTCAATTTGTATTGCACACCGTCCTTGTTATTATCAGTTCCGGTACATGATTTTTGAAGAGCAAGATGCACCATGAGCTTTTGGTACCCCCTTCCCATCCCCGAAGGCGACACAGACACATCACAGACACATTCACATAACCTCATTCGATATACTTAAATTTAGTTTAAATCCTGTACCAGTGACTTTGTTGTTGTTGTTGTTGTTAAGCCTCAATTTAATTCCAAGAATCACTTCCAGCAATGAAGCGTTCAGCCACTGGTCAAAGTATGATCGTATGACAGAGTTTTCGATCACAAACATAACGGCAGGTGAGAGAATCCAGATTTAAGGACAAATACCGACTTAATTTAATTCCAAGAATCACTTCCAGCAATGAAGCGTTCAGCCACTGGCCAAAGTATGATCGTATGACAGAGTTTTCGATCATAAACATAACGGCAGGTGAGAGAGTCCAGAGTTAAGGACAAATATCGACTCTCGTTTTTTTCTAACGGAGAAAATCTTGTTTAGTTTGCTTATGAAAATGGCTAAAAAAAATTGAGATTTTTTTTTGAAGAGAAGTCGATCAAGCGATGCTCTTAAAAATTATCAATTAAGGTGGCATAGTAATTGTGTCTAATTAACCTAATTAAAGCGATAAAAACGCGTTCAACATCTCGCGAGGTGAGAAGAGACTCCAATTTATTCGAGACTTGAAAATTGATGAATTGATAAAGATAAAAAATACTTCTAATTAATGATGGAGGAGGAGACGATTATCTTCATCAATTTTTTTTTGGTGGCGCGTAAAAGAGAAGAAAGTTCAAAAGAGTGTAATGAGGATTTCTTGAATCAGAGGAAATCGAAGGAGGGTTCATACAATACACAATCTTGTTTATACAATTTTTGGCCCCAAATATAATTGACTCTAATTAGAGTTTACGTACTTGTATCAGCTATGTGTTAACATTCACTGGGTACAGTCGTCGTTATATAACATTATATATCGGTTATATAATGTTAATAATGTTACATTACCCGAAATCATCGTTACAATATGTTAAAATATAGGGTGTCCATAAATTATTCACCCCATTATAAGCCTTAATAAATTCGTTATTATAGGAGTTATCTTAAAACGGTTTGTGGCAATTAATAACACAACTCAAGAAATTTTTTTCTTTATTTCGCAGAACATCCACTAGGGGCACAATGGCGACAGTGGAGAAAACAATTTTTCTTCCATGAGAACACTGTGAAGGCTACAAATTACCTAGATATGCTTGAATGGTATGCTGCACCTCAGCTTGAGGATATGCAGCCCCGTGTGTTCTTTCAGCAAGATGGGGCACCGCCACGCTGGGGATTAGAAGTGCGGAGGTTCCTCAATGAAAAGTTCCCTTCTCGTTGGATCGGGCGAGATGGCCCTATTCCATGGCCTCCTCGTTCCCCGGATATCACGCCTCTGGATTTCTTTTTGTGGGGCTACACAAAGGACAGAGTGTATGCAAAGAAGGTTAATAACATCGCAGAATTAAGACACCGGATTGAAGAGACATTAGCTTCCATCACGCAAGACATGCTTCTTAATGTTTGGAACGAACTCATCTATCGCCTTGATGTTCTGCGTGCTACCAATGGGGCTCACGTGGAGGTTTACTGAATTAAAACAAAATTTTCTTGAGTTGTGTTATTAATTGCCGCAAACCGTTTTAAGATAGCTCATATAATAACGAATTTATTAAGGCTTATAATGGGGTGAATAATTTATGGACACCCTGTATGATATGATAGACTAAATGGTCTAATTAACAGCATTTTGAAAATTACATACGAGCTATTTTTTTAAGTTAAATAATTTTATCGTCATTTGCGTCCAACATGGACGCTGTTTTTCTGGAATCGTCTTTTCAAGAGCAAATCCTACCTATTCCTACATCGGTCTTTGCCTATTTCCTTTCGGGTAGTAGAACAAAGTCGATCTGCACAATGTTTACCTGCATAAAAGGTCGATCTGGACAGTGTCGACATGCATAATATCGCTACTAAAAAGTGAGTTTAAATTAGGGCAGGTTAGGTTCAGTTGGGTTAGGTTACGTTACATTAGGTTATGCTGGGTTAGATTAGGTTAGTCTGGTTAGGTCAGGTCAGTCATTTTCATTGAAAATCTGAAATGTAGTTTGAAATCTGAAATCCATGCCCTTGCATAAGGTCAAACGTAGACGTTATGAAATTTGATTTTGTTTCATGTAACGCATATACACATTATGCAGTATAGTACAGGGTGTCCGAGAATTATCTGTACAATGTTTGGCTGTTATTAAAAGTCAACCATGAAGTGTAGAAATTCCAGTGTTGTCCCATTTTACAGAGAATCTCATTAAGTTTTTTCTGATACCAATTTTGACAAGTTTTTTAGAAATTCCAGTGTGTCCGAACATTATCTGTACAATTTCATCTTTTAATAAAATTCTTGATAACACACGTAAAATTCTTAAACAAGATTATTTAGAATCTGTATTTTCAAAAGTTTCTTTTATTAAAGTAACGTTGTTACAAACATTCGATATGTGCACCATTAGTGATTCGCAAAACATCCAATCGATACTCCAAATGTTGCCATGCAGCATATCCACATCAATTCGCTCAATAGCAGCTGTGATTCTTGCTTTTAAATCATCAATGTCTGTCACCCGCGTACATTTTTAAAAAACTTGTCAAAACGTGGTATCAGAAAAAACTTAATGAGATTCTCTGTAAAATGGGACAAACTGGAATTTCTACACTTCATGGTTGACTTTTAATAACAGCCAAAAATTGTACAGATAATTCTCGGACACCCGGTATATACACTGTAGATATACAGGGTGTTTCATATATCTGGAGACGTAGCTTTTAGGTTTTTTTTGTTGTACGTTTTTTGTTTCAGTTCTTTTTAATGTTTTTTGTCTACGTAGATATTACACAGACTAAGAACAATTGAGGATTTGAAAGCTAAGATAAGATTGGAATTGCGACGAATTTCTGCTGAAACAATCAAAAGTGTTCAGAGAGTTTGCCAGGTACGAGTAATGAAGTGTCTTGGAGTTCGGAAGTGCAGAAAAAACCCTTCTTTTTATGGGTCCACGTAAAAAGCTGGTGAAAGGGGAACGAGAAAACGAAGGTGGGAGGGGAAGTGAGGGGAGGGAATAAGGGAGATGGAGAGAGGGGGAGAGGTTAGAATAGGGACGCTTAAAATTTATGACGTCAGTACTGACGTAGCCATGACGTCATTGCTGCACCTTTATTGATTGGTCACATGACCTTTTCTCAAAAAAGGGTAAAATATAAAAAAACGAAATATTTCTTTTTGTTTTTCTTGTTAATTACTCTTAAAAATTAACTTGTTTTAAGGCATCGTCTAAAAGATTTTTGTTTTATATTTTATATTTTCGCCGTAGGAAGTAATTTTTAATGTAATTAAAAAAAAAAATTTAAAAAAAAAAATTAAAAATTAAAAAAAACAAAACTAAGATTTTGTGAGGACAGACGTGTTCACCATTTCAAAATTGAACTATTTTACAGATTTTTACTTTGATTTTACGAGTCGAGAACTTTTTGGAAGAAATCATTAAGAGAAATTGCGATTTGCTTTTCAGGGTCCTCCGTTTGTTTGTACATTTGGAGGATGAGCAAGACCACGAACGAATTTAAAGTATTTTTTGAACGTTTGAAATGAATTAAATTTTGATAAAAGTAAAAAAAAAAGAACGAATCCATTTTAAGGTTTCTCTAAACAAAGGCCAATTCCATAAAGTCCACGTTGGACTTCACATTTAAGTCGACCTTTATAAACTTTTACTACAGGGTGGGCCGTAAGTTTCCATACATAGGAAAAATTAAACGTTTGTTTTTATGTTTCAGATACCCTAAGAATATGCGTTTGACGTAAGATCTTGTTTACTGATGAAGCAAATTTTTACGTCAATGGAGAGGTTAATCGGCAAAACATACGTTATTGGAGTAATGCTAACCCTAACTGGCTGAGTCCGACGAAGATGCAAGGTGCCGGTAAAGTGATGGTGTGGGCCGGGATATGGGGTGACAGAATTATTGGACCAATTTTTTTTGTCAGTGGAAATCTTAATGCCGAAAGGTATCTTAACATGTTGCAAGAAGAGATTTTCCCATCCCTGCTAAACGAGGAAGGTAACTTCCCAGTTTACTTCCAGCAAGATGGAGCTCCACCTCATTATGGTCTTCACGTGCGTCGGTATTTGGATCAGCAGCAGTTTCCGGATGCTTGGATTGGTCGGCGTGGTCCTGTGGAGTGGCCTCCCAGATCCCCAGATCTCACCCCCCTTGATTTCTATCTTTGGGGGCACTTGAAGGCCATGGTGTATCAGGAAAAGATACGAGACATAAATCATCTAAAGGAACGTATCACCAACGCCATTACAAGCATAACGTCAACTGTGCTAATGCGTGTTCATCAACAGTGGGGAACACGTATTGAAATGTGTTTTCAAAACAATGGCAACCATGTAGAGCATATTAATATAAAAATGGTTGTCCATAAAAAAATGTTTATTTTTCCTATGTATGGAAACTTACGGCCCACCCTGTATAACTGGCTTGTGTATATATATATATATATATATATATCAGATTTTAAATGAAAATAATGAACCTAACTTAACTATATAGGCCTTCGTAAGGTCGAACCAACTGACCTTTTGCGTGTGTTTAGAAAATTTTGGTGTCGATTTTATTATATGCAAGCCGACCTTATCTTCCAAGTTCGACTTCGTTCCCCTATACCTCAGCATAACGAAAACAGTATTGAACGTTACCAACTCTAAGTAATGAAGACAGTAGGCAAAATACTACTATTACTACTACTATTATTACTACTACTACTACTACTACTACTGATAATAATAATAATAATAATAATAATAATAATTCACTGTTTACTATTTTTGTATTTAGCTCAAATAATGTGCTACAAGCAAATATAAAGTGATACTTACAGACCACTTAATAACATTAAATACAGGGTGTTATAATAAAGTCACCATATCTCACCATATTCACTTGCGTAAATTTATGAACACCCTGTATTATAATTAACACGCCCTAAACAATATAAATAAGTAAAACGGCTCAATAAAATATGCATCGTGGTGCAAATTTTAAATAAAGTTCTTCTGAATTTTTGACAGAATATACAGGGTGAACGAAAAGTCCCTGTGCACCTGCAAGAAGTGTAGTAAACTCGTACCTGCACTATGTTGGAAGTGGACTGGTGCACAGGAACTTTTCGCTCACCCTGTATTATTACTGTGTAGAACGTTCGTATCCAAAAGTTATTTACTATTTACAAATTTTAAATAATATGGATATATTTTTCCTTAAAACTATTTAAAAAAACGTTTCGTGACACACTGTATTTATTACGTAAGGCGGTCAATGTATTTTGTAGTTCGATAGTTTTGTAAATAACAGATTGTTTATGCCAGGTAAACTAATCTTAAATAAAGTGGAATGTGAACATTGTATTATGCAGAAGATATAGACATTTGCAGGTTCATCGTCATAGAAGGAAAACTCAGTTATAAAACCATACTGTTAAAATATCAACATAATAATAATAATAATAATAATAATGATAATAATAGTAATAATAATAATAATAATAATAATAGCCTTTGATGATTTTTCCAATCTTAATATTTTTGTATTTGTTTTCAAAGTAAACAAAGTTATAGAAATATTATCTTTTGTTGTCTCACATCAATCAAAAAAGAAGTTTTGAACGACGTTTCTTCTGTTTAAAGAGGTTATGTATCCTAAAAAGGAGTTATTGTATCATTTGACAAAAAGTTTTGAGACCCAAAAGAAGGAAAAACTTTCTTTGGAAAGAAGTTAAAAGTTCAAAATTTAGAAGGCTTTAATTTTTTTGAGTGTTTAGAAATCTTATTGAAGGTAATTTTAGAACAAAATATTGTTATTGCTTTTGGTATTATCGGTCCAACTATTAATATTATTCCTCTTAATACAGGGTGTTCGAAAAGAAACGCAACCCATTGGTAACGTAACTGTTTTTTTTTCTGTTTCGGGTTACGTTTCTTGTTGAACACCCTGTAATAGGAAAATTAATATGAACTTTTTATTTCTTGCATTTGATACAATTTACTTCTTCCTAAATTTTTTTTTAGTTGGAGTAACGAATCGGTTTTTAATAACTTTGCATAACAAGGTTGTTAAAGGCTTTACCAACATTTTTTATGCGACTAAATTCAGAACATTTTTTGACATAAATTATGACTCACACTGGTGCTCTGTTTCAAATAATTTAAATTTTATATTATGTAACAAATTTTTAAGTTAAATATTAGCATTTTTTAGATTTTTTAATATTAAAAGAAAATTTTGGTTTTAATTTTATTCCAAAATAATTTAACTATTTTAGATAATTCTGTGGATTTGATGTTAAAATAATTTACATTTTATATTATGTAACAAATTTTTAAGTTAAATATTAACATTTTTTAGATTTTTTAATATTAAAAGAAAATTTTGGTTTTAATTTTATTCCAAAATAATTTTACTATTTTAGATAATTCTGTGGATTTGATGTTAATAACTGTTCTTTGTTCTTTTTGTGATTCAGCAATGTTTAGATTTTGGAGGTTGTTAAATTATACTTTAAAATTGTTGGATATGTTGTCTATTTTCTTCTGTTTATGATCTTATCTCGTAATGTTCGTGTATTTTGGTAGGTTTTAATTTATGGGCTCTCGCTTCCAGAATGTTCGTGGTATAAAGTATATGTAAATTGGTTTTAAATTTATTGTTTAATAATTGTTATATCTTTCATTACCTTGATGTTTATTGTATTCTTATTATAGGATTTGTCTCCTGCCAATTAAATGTATCATTATTATTATCGTAAGTCGTCGTACAGTTTCGGGAAAAAAGTTCACCTAGGAACATAAAATTTCTAAAACGCATAAAATGAACGGTAATGATTGTTTTTTTTTTAAAAATTTGATTACTGTCATAAAATAAAAGTACGAAATATTCAAACAAAAAGAGAATATCAACCAATTAGTAATATTTTTGTGCTTTTTAGGAATTTAATAAGGCGAAATGTTTTCCAAAACTGTAGTACAGTTGACTTCCGACCAAAAAAATTGGCACAACACATTATTCTGGTTTCTGACTTTCGTTCTAGTTGAGAATTTTTGGTACCATTTTACATTCATTTGTGAGTCTTTAATTTTTGGATTTGAGATGTTGATGTAAAATAATTATTAATATTTTTTCTCTTCATATTTTAGCTTTTTTTATTATTTTCGTATGAAAATAGAAATTTATGACGTAGTTTTCATTATTGATGTAACTTTTTGTCATCATTTTGGTGTAATTTAGTTAATGTTTGGTTAATCTTATTTTGTACTGTTTTGTGGAAAATTACTATCGATTACATTGTATCTAATTTTACCCACTTCATCACTGAAAGAAAAATTATTCACACTTCGAAATTTTTCACACTTCGAATTATTCACACTTCGAAAATTTTCACACTTCGAATTATTCACACTTCGAAATTTTTCACACTTTAAACACACTGAATCCTTACTGAATAAGTACGAGTATCTTAATTATGGAAATCTGACATTCTTTTTGGGGAATATGAACATTAATTCAAAGAAATTTTTTTATTTTCAGGTTTTATGTAAACCTTTGCTTCAATAACTCTATCGTCACTGATTTCCAAATTAACATCCAAGAAATGAAACTTACTTTTTAAAGGAACTTTGATGCAAATTGAAAAAAATACTAAAGTATTAAAATGCTAATCCTAAAAATAAATACCTTTGGTATTGCAAAAGGAATATTTTGAATACTACTACTAGTCTACTACTATGTAGTACTACTACTACTACTACTACTACTACTAAAAATAATAATAATATGATAATCATAGTACATTTATTTATGAAAGAATGGAATATGTTCATACAAAATGGATGCCAAAAAGATATATATATAAAGAGTGGATTAGTAAATGACTTTCTATATACAGTACATCTGTACCATAGAACTGTCATTTACGAGCAAATTCCACTCTTTATCAGCAGAATGGAGTTATTTGACATACCTTTTAAATAGTGCAGAACATAAGGATTATTTAGAATGAGGTAAAAAACAAAGGTATAAACAGAATAAAAGTACAACTGTATTGGTTGTTAGCACTGAATACCGCATAACATAAAACAACTTAAGCTCATAACTTATGTACAGTATTGAACGCCATGAACTTGTGCAATTAATGTGATTATACAGGAATGATAAATATGTATCTTATATTGGTGTGTGGAAAGAAGGAGGAGCGAAGAAGAAGAAGAATGATGAAAATAGGTCAATAATAGAGAAATTATGGATTGTACGATTTGATGGATTTAGTTTCACTAATTTTTGTAATCTATTTAACGAGCTGGAAACATTTTAGCCCGTTAGAGTATAATCTCCTGCTCGAAGCGTTTCCAAAAGTTGAGTCCAGTAGAGCATGAAAACCTAGTTACACAATCTAGAGCAGTGCAGTGGTTTACAAACGTTTTTCTTTCAAGGACCCATTTGGCATGTGAAGAAATTCTACGGACCTCTTTTATACGTAAATTTCAAGTATTAAAATTAGCATTTGATAATAATTTTACGATTTAACATTTAACATTAACGTTAAATTTAGCGAAATTAACTTCTTAGATATGTTTAAACATTTTACATAAATATCATTGTTTGAATTTTACAAATATCAATTGATTGCAGTTTATATTAGTTACTCAAATTAAATTAAAATTTTCATTGTTTATCTTCGTCATTATACAATACATTTAATAAATAAAATATACATCTATTTAGGTCCGTTCATTTCAGTCATAAAGTTTCTCCAAATTCAGA
>JAJOZX010001919.1:377500-392500 GCA_023014485.1 Bathynomus jamesi | reverse complement strand
CAGAGGAGGGGGGGAGGGATACGGGAGCTTCAGCAACCCCCGAAATAAAATCATAGGTTTGATATTTCAAGGCATTTTTTAAAATTATAAGTAAGTACGCCATGCTAAGTACCATCAGCACATGTGTAATTAGTGTAATACATTTATGAATGTGTTTTTTACTCATTTACACACTTTTAATATATATATATATATATATATATATATATATATATTTTGTAACCTGTATATAGTCTTGAACTCTTTATTTACTTCAGTGTTCCTGAAGATGTCATTAGACGAAAGCGCTTGAGCACCATTCTGTTTCCTTTCCTTCGTGGTTTTATTCATCATAAATATTTTTCACTTGTTACTTTCGTGAAATAATTTTCATATATATATATATATATATATATATATATATATATAACGAAAGCCGGGGTGTTCATTATGTGTTCTAATAAACTGTACGTACAATAAAGGCATATTAAATATGTGTATTTTAAATTAAATATAGGCCAATAAGTTCCTTATGACCTTTTTAAATATCCCCCACTACATCAAATGTAAAGACGATAGAGAACATTTTTTTTTTTTTAATTGAAATTAATAAATTATATGGTATAAAATTAAAACATAGTATCTTTTCCTTATGTTTTGCTATTACGTCCTACTTTTACAGTGTAATATCCTTGGACTACTCATTCTTACCAAATTTACTTAAAGCTGACCTCTTTTCTTAATCACGTGTTTGATCTCTATAAAGAATTATTCCGTTAATTTTCAAAAAACGATGCATTTTTGTACCGAAATTCGTCCTAACTTTCTATTCATTTGTGGAAACCATTTTCTTTTTTTCAGAAATTATAGACGAGTCATGACAAGTTTAAGTTATAAGGGTATTATGTTTCATTAAAATCGTACGGTCATTTTAACAGATTAAATTGTAAACAAATATTATTTTTCGATGAGTGAATCTAGATCAGTTTCCCTAATATGCAGGTGGTCGCTATACTGAGAAAGATTCGTATTATAATATACATGATTTTGGCTGGGACTGCGGAAAAGCAGTCAGTTTAGTCGGGTGGTCACTATGCAAAGGTGGTCACATTGGGAGATTCTATTGTATATTAAAAGATTAGAAAACCTACTACATCATATTTTTTAACAACGTCGGGTCGGGTAATCGGTACTCTTGGTAACAAAAGATGGTTTTATGTATGTGAATGTACCTATACTATTGATATATTTTTACCATTAATACGCACCAATTCTGTTTTCTTTATTATTTACACGAATGCAGATTCTTGTAACCGCAGGCAACCACAGTTCAACAGTTACAAGCTTTTGTATAAGTCATTGTGGTCAAAGCATCTTTTTAGATCATGAATGCAGCTTATCTCATTACTCACAAATGGTTATTTGAATTTAAAGCGTAATTCTTTGGTTTCATAAATTGTCAAATGGTTTTTGTCTTCTTCAGAATGTCTGCTGTTTACATTCTTTTTATGACAGATATTCTGTGTTAAATCGATACATTATTTCTTATATGGAGTTCCGAAAGCTCGCTTTCTCCAAATAAAAAAGGGTTATCGCTCTTAAAGATGCTCACTGAAGGTTATATTAAAAGGAACCCTTCCGAGGGTACTTATTTCATTTAAAGCAGCGTAATATAAACAGATTTTTTTTTGTAAATGCACACACACACACACACACACACACACACACACACACACACACAATATGTACGTAATATGGACATAATAATTAATGGTCGCTAATTGCATGTCATTTGACATGTTAGACGATCTTCAAATATTATTTATTTGGCAAAATACTAAACAAGCTTGTTTTTGAAGTTTAAAATCCCTTGTCACAACTTTTCAAAAAAAGGAGAAAATCGTTGTGCACCACTCAAACGTTTGTTTATTAAATTAACAAAACCTTGTAAACAAAAAAATATTATCTTTCATCCAAATATTTCTTCTTTAAGAGTCAGTGAATGTCTGTTATTTTTTGAGAATTTTCAGAAATAGGAATTTATATTTTATATTCGTTAAATATTTTTGCTGCATTTTCATATAAAAGTAGAGATATATGAGGAAGAAATATGAGGATAAGCTCTCGATTATTATATATAATATAAATATATAAAAGTTATTGTCGAATCTAAACGCCACGTTTATCTTATCGAGAAAAAAGGTATTCGTTCGGATTTTTATTTCGAATCGAATTTCATCCATTCAAAAAAAAAAAAAAAAAAAAAATTCAATCCGATCCCGATATCTTCAATCCAATTACGCACAAGAAAAAAATTTAGTTTAAGAGCAAAAGTGATTCTGAAATTAATTCTGATTCCGGGTCTCGCCCTACAGCTTACGCAATGTAGAATTAAATGAGATAAGTTTAAGTATATGGTGCACCCTCGGACGCTTATTTACAACGTGTTAAAGACATTATTTTAATCGCATCATCATATTACAAAGAGGACAAAGAGACTTATTTTCAAAATGCAACATTCCTCTATGAGAACTCGATTCCAAGTACTCGGTCTTATATTAACAATAGCTTCATAATAGTAGACTCAACCGAAAAGCCTTACCACTTAACGAAATCCTTTTCATAAACTAAAACCCATCCAACCATGACCCACCCATGGACTGTCCCGAGCCAATCAGAAAAATGGGAGGGTGTAGTGAAGAGCCAGCTGCACGTAATGTATTCGGTTCACCCACTTCTCCTTTTAAAGGAGACTTATTTTGTCCGGTTGGTGGCGTTACTACCTGTCTCAATGGCATCAGTTGGACGAAGGACGTAAAACAGATAAATTAACCAACCATTCAACCATGAGCGATTATACCACTTTACAGGTTTGTGCGCTTTGAAATGATAATGTTAGCAGTTAACGTTAAATGGTTGGTTGTACTATTATGTTTCAGATTAACACTTTAAACTCAATTCTTAAATTTGAAATTATAGAAGTTGTTTCGCGAACAATTTTAGTCCTGTTTTCACGTAGTACTTATTTTATATAAACTCATGAACTTGTCTCAGAGATGTTGAGATTATTTTATATGAACTCATGAACTTGTCTCAGAGATGTTGAGATTATTTTATAGCTCATGAACTTGTCTCAGAGATGTTGAGATTATTTTATATAAACTCATGAACTTGTCTCAGAGATGTTGAGATTATTTTATTTTATATAAACTCATGAACTTGTCTCAGAGATGCTGAGATTATTTTACATGAACTCATGAACTTGTCTTAGAGATGCTGACATTACAAACGAATTCCATACCAGTTTATTTGAACATTTTCATTATTTGGCAACTTTTCACACTAAATATGCGAATATCTTAACTAATAATTTACTTATTTGTCTACTCTACTTTAACCAATGCGTAAATAATAATAAATAATATAATATAATAATAATAATAATAAATCAATGAGAAGAGCCAGAAACTGGCACAGACAAATATTTACTTGTTAAATAAAAAGACTTACGTTCTGTAAACTGATAAACGTTCGCGTCTTTAGAGTTTAATTACGTTTTCGTTAAAAGACTTAATTTCGCGACACATACTATTAAACAAAATTTAACATCCCATTCAAAATTCTTTTGTGACAGAATGTTTTTAGCTGTAAGAAGATTTTAAAAATTAATATGAAAGGTAAGTCAGTTTGTAGGAAATATTAATAATTTTAGATAAAAAATGACTATAATATATAATATATATATATATATATATATATATCATTGCAATGACTGTACTTTGCAAGAATGAAAGTCAGAAAATAAGCGAGTGAAGTTCGAATTTGTTTTTGATACGTCGTGAAGGAGGTTCAGGCCCTTATAATTTAGAATTCCTCTGTAAATTGTGTTTTGTTTTTCGTGTATATATATATATATATATATATATATATATATATATATATATATATATATATATATATATATATACACACCTTTCAACCTTTTAAATGTTCCGTGCGATGATTCCTCATTTCACGAAGGTCAAGCTTGTCGCTCCTCCTCTCGACTTGGCCTGGTGAAGTAAGGAATTGGTTTCTTGTACTCCCCACCTCACATAGCCAGGTACGCCATGCTCATGGGGGATTGTTCTGAGCCAGGCGTCTAATCTTCTTTTGAAGATATATATATATATATGTATAGAAACGACGTAAGTATAGAGGAGCGTTCTGCACACGAGGAAGAGAAATAACGAACAAATGAAAAATGAGGTACCCGCCCGGGAATCGAACCCAGGATCTTCCGATTGCCGGTCAGATATGCTATCCACTACACCACAGGCCTCGATCAGTCAGAAGTCGTAATTCTCCTACATAGGGCAGAAACCAATGCCCTAAGAGGGCACCCTCGCAAATCGTGAATATGTACATTTAACTGCAATGACCACGCAGTATATTAATGTATAGAAAAGACGTAAGTATAGAGGAGCGTTCTGCACACGAGTTATAATTACGACTTCTGACTGATCGAGTCCTGTGGTGTAGTGGATAGCATATCTGACCGGCAATCGGAAGATCCTGGGTTCGATTCCCGGGCGGGTACCTCATTTTTCATTTGTTCGTTATTTCTCTTCCTCGTGTGCAGAACGCTCCTCTATACTTACGTCGTTTCTATACATTAATATACTGCGTGGTCATTGCAGTTAAATATATATATATATATATATATATATATATATATATATATATATATATATATATATATATATATATATATTGAAAGAAGGTGCGAGCGGCACACAATAATATATATATGGAAAATACTTGAGGGCTCTGTGTCCCTAACCTCAGAAATGAAATAGAAACAAACTGAAATGACAGAAGAGGCAGATTTTGTACGGTCCCAGCTGCGGTGGGACAAGGGGTCATGAAACCGAGGATGGAAAATACCCTCAGAATACGGGGCCCAAAGCTTTTCAATGTCCTTCCAAAAGAAGTGAGGAATCTCCAGCACACCGACCTGAATTACTTCAAGAACCAGCTGGACAGATTCTTGTGCAAAGTCCCTGACCAGCTATGCGTGGCTGGCTACGAGGGCAGGAGGAGATCAGAGAGCAATTCCCTCCTTCACCAAGTCCCGCAAATAAGGCGGGATGCTGCAGAGAGGTCGACCGCAGGTCGATCCTGAACCGTCGTTCAAACTCAACAAAAGTAAAAGTATATATATATATATATATATATTAGAATAAAAGTAGCACTGAGAAGAACTTTTGGAACAGCGGGTTTTATATCCAAGTCTGCAAATAGAATTAATGTCATACATCAAAAGAGTATGTACATAGTGAAAGATGCTTGCATGTATAAATGATGCTCGTGCTATATCGCTGTTTACTTGCGAAATAGTTGGAATGCAGTTAAACTGAGATGCGGTAAGCTAGCTCAAAACCTTGGATTTACAAATTGATATTTCAAAACTGATTAAAAATTTTTACCAGACAAATAAACGCGAAGCTAACCAGTGACCATGACGGGTATCAGTGATTACAGAACCCCACCGTCTGAGGTTTACTCTATGCACAGTACTAATAAGCAACGCAAATAATATTATTTTATTACAGTGATCAGTTCAGCCATTTTAGTCCGAACTGCGCTTGAGTGGGAATTCGGCGAAAGCCCATGTTTACAACCGGCGCTGTAAAGCGAATCTGAACATGGTTCATTAAACGTTTAAGAAATCCTGTTGGCGGCCCTCAACATGGATATTTAGTCTGATATCAAGTAACGTCTTAATTCTGGCTAATACATAAGCCGACTCTTGCGAATCTCTCCTTTTATCGTTCTACCGAGGTATTTTACAATTAAACACACGTGTGAGGCAAGAACTTGGAAATTCTGACATGAAATTGTAAAAGCTTTAGGAACATCATAATTGTTATTACCAAAAACCAAAGACTTTCTTCATCTGTGCAAGCTGTTCAGGTAATTTTAACTGAACTTTGGTAAATAACGTGTTCATGTTTAGATACAAAACAAAAAAAAACCCATGATTGTCTCTAAGCCAACATGTTCCAACCTTCATGAGGATTGTGAAAAAGCTACTACAGGTATTAAATTACTGAATTTTGTCCTATTTGTTTACGTGATAAATGCATGTTGTCGGTCATAATCAAGTTTACTTTTGTTTCAAGGCTATTTCTCTCTCTCTCTCTCTCTCCTCTCTCTCTCTCTTTATCTATTTTACATTTAATATTCTTATGTCATAGTTATAATTATTCATATAATACAGCCAATACAAGATAAGCTATTGAATTTTACACTTGAGATAACAGTTCATTTCATGGCCTGCGCCTTTCTTCAATTTTCCACTTTATTTTTGTCTATTTTCAATGTACGACAATTATTAACCTCTCATCACCTTCTCTCTCCCTCTCAGTCTGTCTTCTCACCTCACTTCTTCGTCCTCTCTTCCTCTCCTCTAATCGCACTGCCTTCTAAAGAAAGCCCCTCAAGGCCGCGCCGACGTAAATATGTGATTACGCGTTCGCCTTTATCCAAATTGAAAATGGGCTGATTCAATTAGGGGAAATCGGCTTGTTTACACAAGAGTTCACCCGCGCAATTATGAGTCATTCTCCGGAGTAAGGACATTATCGGAGGTCGAACCCACGGGTACAGCTGGGTACACACTACCACCCATATGGGAAAAAAACGTTATAGTATGTACCTCAATACCACCAAAGAACAAAAAGTAAAATAATGAAACAAGCAAAGTACGACGTAAAAAGTGTCACACACACACACACACACACACACACAGTATATATATATATATATATATATACTGTATATGCAAAACATCTCACACCAGGATTCAAACCCGGGATCTCTGACTCGTATCGCGGGCACTTACAATTAATTTACGACATGCTAAAAGTTAATAAAACCTGGCGAATATGTTCTCACCCGAGGGGAAACACTTGCGTTTTACACTAATTACTTCGAATGCGGGAGTTAATACGTAAAAGCCTTTCTGGGCGTGAAAGCATTTAGTGTTTCCCTCGGTGAGAAAATATTCGGCACGTTTGTATTAATTTTATCCTGTCGATGCCTAATGGTTAATGCCCACGACTGCGAGTCAGAAGTCCCGGGTTCTAATCCTGGTGCGTGTGTTATTGCGCTTATATTTTATTTTATAACACACACACACACACACACATATATATATATATATATAATATATATATATATACACACATATATATATATATATATACAGGGTGTCCCATAATAGACATTGTGTTATTCAACTTGCAACAAAAAAAAAGGTTCCAAAAAAGACATGTTTGAACATTTGTATTAGTTGTAATGTATTACTTTTGCAAATTTAATGTAAAATAAATTTTCCTATGAGACCGGACTTATGGGACACCCTGTATATATTCAGGTTCAGAGAGGCCCGGGCCACTTCCAGCTTTTGAGGCCCATAGCTAAACCTAATTATTACTTTCACTGCAAAACATTATATTCAAATCTGAAAGTTTCTAAATTTGAGGTCCCCTTAAGCCCCTCCTAGCCCCCCCCTCTCATAGGCCCTGTATATATATATATATATATATATACCTTTCAATATACCTTTCAACCTTTCAAATGTTCCGTGCGATGATTCCTCATTTCACGAAGGTCAAGCTTGTCGCCCCTCCTCTCGAGTTGGCCTGGTGAAGTAGTGAGATGGTTTCTTGTACTCTCCACCTCATAACCAGGTACGTCCAGCTCATCGGGGATTGTTTTGAGACAGGCGTCTAATCTTCTTTTGAAGATGTCCACCGCAACACCACTCGTGTTCCTTAGGTCTTTCGGCAGCTGATTAAACAGTTTTGGTCCTCTCACCACAAAACTATTTTCTTTCAGGGTTAAGGATGTTCCCTGTCTCGCCTTCAATTTGGGAATACGACACAGTCTACCGTTTCTACTTTCCACCGTTGTTGGGAGTTATAGGGTTCAGAGTAAGATTAGGGACTAGTTTCTCCATTATTTTCCAAGTGCAAATAATGGTGTATCTCTCTCTTCTCCTTTCCAGTGAATATAAGTTTAATTCACGTAACCTTTCCCAGTAATTTAGTTTTTTGCACCCATTGATCTTGGCTGTGAAGCTTCTCCGAATACCTTCTAGCTGTCTAATGTCTTCTTTTTTATATGGGGATGTTAGCACCGAGCGGTATTCCAATTTGGGTATGATCAGTGTTTTCAGTAGAGGAATCATTATATTCCTATCCCTTCGTTTAAAGGTTCTCAGTATTTGCCCAGTTATTCTCTTTGTTCTGTTTACTGCTATCTTATTTTGTGTTTCAAATTTCGCATCATCAGTCATTACAACCCCTAAATCTTTTGTTTTAGAATTTCTCTGAATTTCCTGTCCATTTGGGGTATAATATTCTATGGATTTTAGGTCTTCTCTTTTTCCGTACCATAACAGCTGAAATTTCTCAGTGTTAAACTTCATATTGTTGTCTTCCATCTACTTGTAGATTCTGTTCATGTTGGTTTGTTGAGATCCTATATCTTCTGGGTTTCTTATTTTTCTACTGATCTTTGTGTCATCGACAAAAGATGTTACTGTGCTGTCTCTGGTAACGTCCTCATCTATATCAGTTAGCATGATTATGAAGAGTAGTGGAGCTAATACTGTTCCTTGTGGTACTGAGCTGAAGACTTCTGATTCTGATGAAATATGCCTTGTACTGTAACGACTTGCCGCTGCTCACTAAGGAAGTTATATATCCATTGCCCTACTTTTCCAGTTATTCCCATATATTTCAGTTTATGTTTTATGATTCCATGGTCACACTTGTCGAACGCTTGGCAAAGTCTGTGTATATTACATCATAGTTTCCATTACTTTCCATTGCATCAATAATGTTGTTGTAGTGTTCCCTTAGTTGTGATAGGCATGATCTGCCTGACCGAAACCCATGTTGGTTAGCATTGAAATTTCCCGAGTTTCCAAAAAGTCATGGATTTTCTGTCTAACTATTCTTTCAAATATTTTAGTGAGATGAGACGTAAGCGACACTGGCCTATAGTTTTTGGTCTCGGATCGATCTCCTCCTTTATATACTGGGACTATGTTCGCGCTCTTCAGGATGCCCAGTATTTCTCCCGTGTCTAGTGATCGTCTCCATATCCAATATAGGGACTCAGCGATTGCATTCTTGCAGTTTTTGATCAGTGTGGCATTCCATTTATCCAGTCCTGCCGCTGAGTGTGTTTTTGGTTTCCCAATAGCTTGTGTAATATCATCTGTCGTAAAGTCGAAGTCCGTTATGCTTTCCCCTTGTAGTTCTTCTTCAAAGAACGCGTTTCTATCGCATATCAGTTTGTCAGTTTTTGGGATACTGAAAGATGATTCGTACTGAGCTCTTAATATTTCAGATACTTCTGTTAGATCATCAGATAAAGCACTCTCTTCGTTTTTTAAAAGTCACACACACACACACACACACACACACACACACACACATATATATATATATATATATATAATTTATGACGTTCTATTTGTGCATTACCATAGTGAAGCGTGTATTGTTACATTAGAAAGTAAAAGGTTAAAAGCCATAAAAGGTCAAATAACTATTTCAATCTTTATTAGAGAGATACGCAGTATTAAAGATAAAAGGTTTAATTGAATTACTTTGTAAAAGTTCATATTTGGTAAAATATGGAATTCTCTCCCATTTGATAATTAAAACCAGGAATTAAAAATTACTGTAGCCATAAAAGCGCGCATGTACGATGTACGAGTATATTACGTCATAAAAATAATTCAGTAAATGTACATGAATTTTTTTCACGCATTACTTTCGCTGCGAATGAGGGTAGATATGACTAGTGGTGGGCAAAAAGTAATTACTTCTCTGGATTAATTATAATATAATTAATCCAGAGAAGTAATTTCTACTTTTTACTTTTAGTTACTTTTCAGACATAAGTAATTTTTACTCGTAATCGATTACTTTTTCCCCACCACTGGATATGACGTTAGTGTGTGAGAAAGTTAATCATTAATTTATAACATTATGGCGCAAGATGTAACGTCAGATTTTCGAGCTTTGATCCGAAACAGATATTTTATGCATTATTATTTATTATATTTCGTTCCATTATCGATATATTTTTGTTATTATTTATTATATTTCGTTTCGTTGTTCAATATTTTTCGTTATATATATTTTATTTATTAATTAACGTATCGCTCTTTATGTTTTAATATTTGACTTTAAGTTTTAGTTCAAACGAATATTTTCAAATATTAAAATCTTTTGAATATTTCAGATAATATTCAGAAAACTTTTATAATATTTTATTTAACATTTATTACTCCCTGGTTTGTTTTGGTTTGTCGCTACGTAAAGCAATATGATGATCTTATTGGCACCTAAGAAAACCTGTTTTTTTTTAAATTTCTTTCTAAGTATTTGTAAAGTTCTTAATTATAAACGCACTTTCTCTTTCGAAAAACCTGAAAAGAAAAAAAACAAGAATTTTCTTAAGAGGAAGCGTTCCTATTCAAATGAGAAAAATGGCGTTGCTCCTCCAACGAACATTTTTACCATTTTATTTATTTAAAATAGATATTAATCCATTTATGCCGGAACTGATTTTAATTTTTGCCTTTAAATTCCATGGCAAATGTTAACAATATGACCCTCTTAAATATGGGACGCTAGGTATAAATGGGTTAATTAAGGTAACTTAAAGGAAAATAAATGTGGAAAAAGGTAAAGAGAAGTAAATACGCAGTACTTAAGTAATTATAAGTTACGAAGTCGCATAATACGAAACATAATAATATATGCGGGTAACATAAATGATGGTTTAATTAATTGCGTGGTTGAGTGGCCATATTTGTTCAATGTAAATCAGCATCTCTCTTTACAGCAGCAACGCTATTGCATATATTATATATATATTTTTTTTTTATGGCATTTGCAATCTTGGTTTATGATATTGCATTCCATTACCGTCGTAAAACTTTGATCAAAGAAGTCTTTGAGTCTTTCTTGAAGACCAGTTAATGGATATTGGATTACTTCCCACCCGATGTCATTTCCATTACCGTTTGCGGCCGCATCTCGCAAATGAGAATGTATAAAGTGAAAATTCAGATGTGAAGAAAAAAGGTTCTTGATTTAAGAAACAAGGTCAATCCCATTTGCATTTATGGTAAAGGCGCGAAATGAGAATTACTAATATTTTTCTAACCTAACTGAACGAACTTAACATTAATCTAACCTAACCTAACCTGATCCAAAGAATGAGAATGTTATGAGAATGAAATAGATCCACTTGAAAATTGCTTCCTTTGAAATTCTCACTCTTAAGAGCGGAATGAAATAGGATGACATTGAGTGGAATGATACCAAACTACACTCTTTATTCACCATCCACTGAGTGTTCAATGTCCTGCCTATTTGGCACTGACTCTTTCCAATTTTTAATTGGCTAACTATATACACTCATTTTTTTTCAAAGTAATAAGATTTTGTGAATCTTACTTTATTTTTGGTTTCAAAGCATACGTACGATCATTTACAACAAATTTTAAATCCTGTCTGAAAAAATTATTGTTTGACCATTGCATGATTTAAAAGCGTGCAATTTACGAGTTTCTCTGGGAATTTGCTCCATTCTTCATATATATATATATATATATATATATATATATATAAAGGGTGATCCAGAGAAATGGGACCCAAAAGAAACCGCTGTAACTCTTAAAGTATAAGTCCTTTTATAAAATCATACGCATCATTCGAAAGAGGATAGTTACAAGTTTGTACAGGATTGTATAGGTTTTGACAATACAAGACAAGATAAGATAGAAAACAAAATAAACGTGTTAGTTAAAACTAACCCTTCAAGATGACTGCATGGACTGTGGAACAGCTGCGTTTCATAACTGAGCAATATTATGAGCATGGAAGAAGTGTAGTTTCAGCTCAAAGATCTTTCAAGACAAATTTTCAGATGTCAAAATCACCTTCTAAGAGCTGAAACTACACTTCTTCCATGCTCATAATATTGCTCAGCTATGAAACGCAGCTGTTCCACAGTCCATGCAGTCATCTTGAAGGGTTAGTTTTAACTAACACTTTTATTTTGTTTTCTATCTTATCTTGTCTTGTATTGTCAAAACCTATACAATCCTGTACAAACTTGTAACTATCCTCTTTCGAATGATGCGTATGATTTTATAAAAGGACTTATACTTTAAGAGTTACAGGGGTTTCTTTTGGGTCCCATTTCTCTGGATCACCCTTTATATATATATTATAGTGTTTACAATATTACAGGGGTTAAATTTATATATAGGTGCACGAGTGTAATGAGATACGAGAGAAAAGAGCGTATCTGAGTTTGTCTTTCTGTTTACGTTTTTAAGTCTAGACAGCAAAGGTCCAACACTCGTCTGTCTAGACTTCGTTTATAGAAAGTTGTTAGTCAAATTTTAAACTTGTCTAATTCAGGAAAAATCTAAACATGTTTTGATTCCTTGAAAAAAAAAAACGTTCGCGCACCAATACAAAAGGAATTGATACATTTTCCTTCTTATAAAAGATACGCTTTCATGGAACATTTGTTTACATTGATCGATCTAAAGATTATAGACTTTTCCTTTCCTTACAACCTTTCAAATGTTCCGTGCGATGATTCCTCATTTCACGAAGGTCAAGTTTGTTGCTCCTCCTCTTGAGTTGGCCTGGTAAAGTAGAGAGTTGGTTTCTTGTACTCTCCACCTCACATAGCCAAGTACGCCCGGCTCAGATGGAATTGTTCTGAGCCAGGCGTCTAGGCTTCTTTTGAAGATATCCACCGCTGCACCACTCGAGTTCCTTAGTTCCTTGGGCAACTGGTTGAACAATCTTGATCCTCTCACAACAAAACTACTTTCCTTCAGGGTTGAAGATGTTCCGTCTAACCTTTAATTTGGGAACACAACACATTCTTCTTTTTCTATTTTCCACTGTTGTTTGAATGGTTATAGGGTTCAAAGTAAGATTAGAGACTAGTCTCTCCATTATTTTCCAAGTGTAAATAATGGTTTACTTCTTTCTTCTTCTTTCCAGTGAATATAAATTTAATTCACGTGACCTTTCCCAGTACTTCAGTTCTTTGCATCCATTGATCTTGACTGTGAAGCTTCTCTGAATCCCTTCAAGTTGACTAATGTCTTCTTTTTTATATGGGGATGTTAAGACCGAGCAGTATTTCAACTTGGGTATGATCAGTGTTTTCAATAGAGGAGTCATTATATTCCTATCCCTTCATTTAAAGGTTCTCAGTATCTGCCCAGTTATTCTTTTTGCTATGTTTACTGCTATCTTATTTTATGTTTCAATTTTCGCGTCATCAGTCATTACAACACCTAAATCTTTTGCTTTAGAATTTCTCTGAATTTCCTGTCCATTTGGGATATAGTATTCCATGGATTTTAGGTCCTTCCTTCTTCTGTACCTCAATAGTTTAATTTTTTCAGCGTTAAATTTCATATTATTGCCTTCAGACCAATTGTAGATTCTGTTCATGTCTGTTTGTGGAGATCCTGCATCCTCTGGGTTTATTTTTCTATTAATTTTTGTGTCATCGGCAAAGGATATAACTGTGGCACTGTTCTGTCACTGGTAACGTCGTCATATATATCAGTTAACATGATTATGAAGAGTAACGGAACTAATACTGTTACTTGTGGGACTGAGCTTATGACCTGTAACTCTGATAAAGATATTGCTGTCACTCACTTTTTATATACCTTTTTATATACCCATTTTCTTACTTTTCCTGTTATGCCCATATATTTCAGTTTATGTGCTATGATTCCATGATTCCGTGCTATGATTATGATTCCCATATATATATATATATATATATATATATATATATATATATATATATATATACACAGGGTGTCCCATAAGTCCAGCATCATAGAAGAAATTCATATTTTTCTATTTCTACAAACCATAATTCATATTTTTCTCTTTCTACAGGCCATAATGTCTGTGAGCAAGGAAGAACGAATCCAGATAATTCTACTCATAGGTAATCGGAGTCAAAGAGAGGCCGCTGCTGAATTTAACAGACTGCATCCAGACCGCGAGCCAATAACACAGAGTTGTGTTAGCAGACTTGTTGCAAAGTTTAAGGAAACAGGATCCATAGAAGATAAACCACGCAGTGGGCCTTCAAGGAGGTCCACTAACGATGATACAGTGACTGCTATCCTGGCTCATTTTAACAGAAGTCCCAATAAGTCTCTTCGGCGATTGTTCGCCGAGACAGGAGTGTCGAAAAGTAGCATCCATCGCATTCTTCAGGCTCACAAATGGCATCCATATAAACTTCAGATCCTACAGAAATTAAGCGAAGATGATGATCCCGACCGGCGGATGGAATTTTGTGAATGGGCTACGGAACAATATGCTCGGGATGCCAATTTCCCGTCCACCATTCTGTTCAGTGACGAGGCTGTTTTTTATGGAAATGATGAGGTAAATCGACGGAACACCCGCTACTGGTCTCAAAACAACGCTCACTGGTATACCTCTTCAAAGGAACAAGGTGCATCTCGGGTGATGGAATGGTGTGGCATTTGGAAGGATCGCATCATAGGGCCCCTCTTTTTCGATGAACATGTCATTGGAGGCACCTACCTACGTATGCCCAAGGAAGAAGCATTTCCCAGTGTCTTGAACAAAGAAGGAAATTTCCCAACATGGTTCCAGCAAGACGGCGCTCCTGCACATTACAGCACCCAAGTAAGGGAATACCCGTACCAACAATTCCCTGGTCATTGGATAAGACGTCGAGGGCCTGTGGAATGGCCAGCTAGAAGCCCGGATCTCACGCCACTAGATTTTTATCTCTGGGGCCACTTGAAAGCGCTGGTATACGCAGAGAAAATTAGGAGTGTTGAACATTTGCGGCAGCGCATTATTGGGGCATGTAACACCATTACTCCTGACATCATTCACCGTGTGCTTGCTG
>JAJOZX010001919.1:302500-372500 GCA_023014485.1 Bathynomus jamesi | reverse complement strand
CTTTCGATAATAGTAATACTCGCAATAACGGATTCAAGTTGCGTGGCAGACGTTTCATTACTAATATCGCTAAAAACTTCTTTACGTTTAAAGTAATTGATAAATGGAATAATCTTCCCGCGTCAGTCGTTCATTCTACCAGCGTTAATGTGTTTAAGAACCGTCTTGACAGACATTTTAAAAATATTAACGTTGTTTAAAATTAAAAAGAAAGTTAACAACAGGAGCTCTGGTGGTGCTGCTCGAGGATGAGTCTGTTGACGATGAATGCCAGCTTGTGACATGCCAGCGTGATGCCAGCAATAAAAAAAAAAAAAAAAAATTAGACTAACACGAATGTAGATGTAGCTCATAGCGTAAACTAACCCACTTTTTGTTTACTTTACCTACTTTTTTTTTTTTCTTATCCTCCTTACTTTGCATGTCTCTAACTCTTTTCTTGCATGTTTGTAGTTTGCATGGTATGACAGTGAGTTAAGACTGTGTTTGCATGGTTTGTAAGCGTTCTTATTTTACTTCTTTTCATCTTTCACCCCTCTCCTATATTCTCCGACTATTTTTCTGACTTGTCGGCAGTGGCCGGCGGATGATGATGGTGAGACTTTTTCCCTCTTTTTCTGAATGAATGTTAACCCACGAATGATAGGTGTTGCTCCTTACTTAACCCCTTATTCTCCTCTCTTCTCTTAACCCCCTACTCTCTCCTTTCTCTCGGGCTAGCCTTAGAGTGGATCTTAGGGTCTTTGTTAGCCTTAGCTTCTGTAGATCTGTAGATCATCATCATCATCATCATCGTTAATAACATCGATAACGTAAATTTTGACAAATTGTTCACTTTCGATAATAGTAATACTCGCAATAACGGATTCAAGTTGCGTGGCAGACGTTTCATTACTAATATCGCTAAAAACTTCTTTACGTTTAAAGTAATTGATAAATGGAATAATCTTCCCGCGTCAGTCGTTCATTCTACCAGCGTTATGTGTTTAAGAACCGTCTTGACAGACATTTTAAAAATATTAACGTTGTTTAAATTAAAAAAGAAAGTTAACAACAGGAGCTCTGGTGGTGGTGCTCGAGGATGAGTCTGTTGACGATGAATGCCAGCTTGTGACATGCCAGCGTGATGCCAGCAATAAAAAAAAAAAAAAAAAAAAAATTAGACTAACACGAATGTAGATGTAGCTCATAGCGTAAACTAACCCACTTTTTGTTTAACTTTACCTACTTTTTTTTTTTTTCTTATCCTCCTTACTTTGCATGTCTCTAACTCTTTTCTTGCATGTTTGTAGTTTGCATGGTATGACAGTGAGTTAAGACTGTGTTTGCATGGTTTGTAAGCGTTCTTATTTTACTTCTTTTCATCTTTCACCCTCTCCTATATTCTCCGACTATTTTTCTGACTTGTCGGCAGTGGCCGGCGGATGATGATGTGAGACTTTTTCCCTCTTTTTCTGAATGAATGTTAACCCACGAATGATAGGTGTTGCTCCTTACTTAACCCCTTATTCTCCTCTCTTCTCTTAACCCCTACTCTCTCCTTTCTCTCGGGCTAGCCTTGGAGTGACTTAGGTCTTTTTAGCCTTAGCTTCTGTAGATCTGTAATCATTATTATTATTACTAGTTATTAAATTTAGTAAATTTTAACCTCGTTTTAGATTTGCTAAAAATTATGGTGGTCCAAGATTTGAAGAATTGCGTATGATCTTTCGCGTCATCCTCCTGCTGACTATCAAATTTTTGTCGAACGATAATCTCAATCACGTGAGTATAAATAATATGAAATTTGGTTTACAAACTAATTATATATTCGCAGATATGAACGAAATACGAGGCTGTATACAATACACGATAACACAGCAGACGTTACAGAAACGGGTACACTGTTTAGAAATAGAAAAAAATAGAGACGGGATATAGTATGTAATACAGTTTCGGATAATGGACGAGAGAAGACATTAGAAAATTTATTTTCTGCTTAATTTTTGTTTATAATTTTTTATGATTCTTTTAAAGGAAAAATAACTGTTGGAGGTTTGTAATAAGGCATAGGGAACGCTCGCTGATCTAAACCTACCGAAACTCCAGCTTCTGCTTCTAAAATTATACTATAATTCTGTAAATTCGCGAATCTGAGAGACTTTGCAAACCAAATTACTCCATAATCAAATTAAGAAATATATAAAAAAAATTATTTTGTATTTTTTTTTTAATTTAGAAAGATTAAATGGATTTACGTCTGAGGGAAGATAATTTTCAGAATATTCATTGGATTTCTGTATGAAGGATAAACGCAAGGTGTTGACTAACTTTCCAGAAACATCTCCTCATAACTAAATATGAAAGTTTCTAAAAGTTGTGAAATGTAATCATTAAAAAGAATTTCCAAAAATATGAAAATAATCTTTTAAGAATATTTGAAGTGTTGAATGCCATGACGAGTGTTAATAAAAAATATTATCAATGAATTAGTTATATTAAAAAATTAACTAGTCACATTAATACTAAATAGATACTTAAGGTTTAAGTTGCTGCCAGTCCATAGCTCCTCTCCTACTTTTCTGAAGTAGAGAAGTAGGGTAGGAGAAGTAGGAAGTACGGACCATTTTTTGAGTAATCAGAATGTGTTCATGTTTCTTTCTTTTTTATTTTTAGTGTAGCATTTACAGTGTAGCATTTTAATGTAGCATTTTAGTTTAGCATTTACAGTGTAGCATTTACAGTGTAGCATTTTAGTGTAGCATTTTAGTGTAGCATTTTAGTGTAGCACTACAGTGTAGCATTTTAGTGTAGCCTTTACAGTGTAGCAATTACACGTACAGAAATGACTTTATTTCGATATAATTCACTAACTTTGCGTTTTTGAAAATCCTGTAAATGTCCGCTCTTATAAATTCAGCTAAAACCTTCCATCCTTTCAGAAATAACAGTGAAATTCAATTCAGCCATCTTGGCATTGGGAGTGTGGGGGGGGGGGACCATAAAATAGAATCCTTCTTAACAAGATATTCCCCTCTGTTCAGTGCTCAGTAGAAAATAAAACTAAATTTATTTATAAAACAGGCTTAACAATTGCAGCAGTTTCTATGTATTTATTTCCATGCAAAATTTTGTACAAAATAAAAATGAAATTATCAGTAAAAATGAAATGCTTTGATTTACATCTAACCTTCACCGGAAATGAATCGTTCATTTTACATGAATTAAAAAGTCTCACTTTTATTGGAAATGATTTATATTTTATGGTACATATTCTAAATAGGATATTCGCTATAATATAAACTTCAAAAGAAACAAATATAGAAAATAATATAAACTTCAAAAGATGCAAATATAGAAAATGAGGAAGCAATATATAATGGGACACTTTTGATATAATTTTGCTTTCTAAATTTCATGGAAAGTTTTGATACATAAATTTATATTATTTGAATACAAACAATTAATGTATTTTTGTCCTTCTTTTCTATTTTGATTTTTATGAGTTGTTCCCGTCTGTTGTTTTTTCATATTCCAGTTTTTACAACCGTGTATTAATAACCTTGTAATTGATTTTCAAAATATTGTCTATTTTATTTTTAACTTTGTCGTTATATTGGTTAATGTCCAGAAAATATTTCAGTTTAATATATCAAATATAAAGAACTACACACACACACACACACACACACACACACATTTTTTTCTCTCTCTCTCTCTCTCTCTCTCTCTCTCTCTATATATATATATATATATATTATATATATGTAGGAGAGTGAACGAGTGTTGGTTAGGTATAGAACTTAAAATTATCGATAAATGCAAGCATTTTATGTAGTGGCTTAATCACGATAATTTTTAATGCTCTTTGATTCGAAATTGCGTCTATTATATAAACAGGATGTGTCACATATTAAGAGAGTCATACAAATTTGTAATAAATATAATGTAAGAAGTATTTCAAGGGCAAGTATGCTTTTCTCCATTTCACAATTTTAGTTTGACCAATATTTTTTTTTTTTTGTAAAATGAGTCCAGAAATCTTTAACTGATTTCTCAGTTGTGTTCTTTGTTTTGCGAACGTGCTTTAACCACATAATGAAGCACTTAAAATATGATGGCATGTATCAGTAACTATTAAATGTTTCAAGATCGTTGAATATTTGGGTTATTTTGGTCTGAGAACCAACAAAATATTATTATTTGAGATCCAGTTTATTTTTATTAAATAAAATTGTATGGAAGCGAAAAACGAGAAATTTTCCAATTTTCCAATGAAGTCACAATTCTGAACGAATTGAGGAGGGACAGAAAATGGGACAACGCTTAGGCCAGACGAAAGCATTCCAATCCGCTAACTTCAGGATTACTATTAGTCAGCACCAATCAGGATTCGATCCCTGACTTCGATGTCTCTACTTCGCTTGCGGGGGAAAGGTGTCACCAACTGAGTTACCCAGCGTCCTTAGTTCAGTGGGTAACGTGGTTTCCTATAACCGAAGTAAAAACACTGAGGTCGGGAGTTCGATTCCCGATGATGCTGGTAATAATAATACGGGAGTTAGTGCGATGGATCGCATTCGTTATGCCAGTTTCTGGCCCTCATGACTGATTTATTACCCACTGACCTACGGGCGCTGGCTATTCAGACATTATAAAGAAAGCTGTTCGAAACCGGTAGGGGTATAAAACAAAGCTGGGCACTTGCGTTTTTTTTGCGGTACTGCGGTACTGCGGTACTACCGCACTACCAAACCGGTACCGCATAACGCAGTACCGCAAAGGATTGCTGAAAGTACAGCCTGTACTTTCAGCGATCCTTTGCGGTACTGCGTTATGCG
The DNA here is from genome assembly GCA_023014485.1 of Bathynomus jamesi. NCBI lineage: Eukaryota > Metazoa > Arthropoda > Malacostraca > Isopoda > Cirolanidae > Bathynomus > Bathynomus jamesi. Next base: position 367,680 of record JAJOZX010001919.1, on the reverse strand, counting down.
GTACCGGTTTGGTAGTGCGGTAGTACCGCAGTACCGCAGTACCGCAAAAAAAACCGCAAGTGCCCAGCTTTGGACTATAAAAATCTGCAAATTTATTCTTATACTGTACATATAATGTAGTTAAATTAAGATGTTAGATAACAATAACACTTCAAAAAATTAAACAAATTCTGCTTTATTAGTTAAAGTAAATGCAATAACTAATTATGGAAGTAGGCAAAACTAGTAGAAGAAAGAAATTTAAATGAAAGTAAAAGATTAAGATCCTCCTACTTGACACAATTTGAGAAGGAAATTTTTCCCTTCGTAAAGACGATTTAATTTCTTGGTTCGGTGCAAGTATTAGAACGAAATTCTACTTTATTTTCTATTTCAAAATTATTTTGTGTTCAGTGCTACATTTTTTGATGCCTTCCTCACTCTGCCCATCTACCCTTCCCATCTCAGTTCTTCCTTAATTCTACATTTTTACTTGAGCTTGAAGAGAACCACGGTATTTTGCATTTTCTGATAAGTATTATCCTGTACTTCGCTTTGGCTTTTATACCTCGTTAAAATTTTGCGAGATTGTAAATAAAAATTGAGTAGTATACCATTATCGCGTACAAATATTTTAATTTACTATTTACGCTTACATATTCGAGCACAACTAATGAAGCCACCTCGGCTTTCCAGTTCCATTAGTGTACATTAAAAATTCGTAAAATTTGATTCGGCAATTTTAGGTTTTGCGATGTTGCGTTCGTAGGAAAACCATATTTTCTATCATTTAGTGATAGTGATTTTGGTGAATAAAATCCCTGTAACTTTTTATGTACGTTAAAATTTTAGCAAGAAAATATTTCCAGCAGCATAATTCAAAAGTAGAAAGAGGTCAAACATTGGAAAAGAAATTTTAGATAGCAAGTCGTTTTCCCTGTAAACAAATAGTTTTCCTGAGAGGAAAAGAGAGAGAGAGAGAGAGAGAGAGAGAGAGAGAGAGAGAGAGAGTCATGAAATCATGAACGATATAAAACGCGCTGGCAAAAAGCTGCGTAAATCCAGCCGCTCTAGCATAAGACTCACCCGTTGCATTTATTGCGAGCTGAGATTAAGTAATACAATTGTATTTTCACTCTGAATTTACAACTGCGCTATAGTGTTTAGGACATAGATGATATATATATATATAATATATATATATATATATATATATACACACACACACACACAGTATAAATTTTGGAAGAAGAACGACTTAAATATACGTAAATTCCTTACCATTACATCTTTAGAAGTTCCTTTCTTCCGGTGATCTTCATTCCTTGTGCTTTGTTTACTTGTTAAAAGTTGCACTTGCAGTTTCTCTAATTGTATTTGGTGTTGCTTAGCTTCGAGGCGTTTCCTCAATTCTGTATTCTCAAGAGCCATGAGAGTACAAGCCCTAAGGATGAATTCGTAAAGAGCAGAATCAGGACAGGAACTTTCTTTTGAGAATTTTCTGCCGGTGGGATTACTTGAAGATTTTCCCCTAGGGGAACTTGGAGGGGCGGAACGCTTCGGGGAATTCGAGCGAGAAATTTTGGGTGAATAAGACTTAGGATTTGAAGGGTTTTGAGTGCTGGGGTTCTCATTCTGCGAGAAGAGAGTTCCTCCTGTCGCCTCCGAGTAAGCTTCCAGTGGGTCGCTAGAGGAAGTTAGGGAAGGAGACCTCGAACTGAGACTGTTTCCCGGTGGCGAAATGGTCAAAGGGGAAATGGGAAGCGAGTTGCACCTGGTGGGGCTGTGAGACTCTGCGTCGCTTTCGGAAGAGTCTGAACAGCGTCGTCTGTCGTCATCGTCGTTAGACGGCATTTTATGTGACGTCAAAAGGACTCTCCGCAATGATCGACGACCAGACATTTTAGATTTATTTTTTAATAAACAAAAATCTTTTAACAGATAATAATACAGTAATAATAATTCCCTTCACTATCAATTTAAAAATGAACTTTAAATAAAAGCTACCTTAAATAACTGGAGACGCTCTAAACTACACCATCTTACTTCATTTACGAAATAACTCTGACTAAACACTTTAAAATGTATAATTTACGTGTCTCATTATCTAATCAGTCTGTATCAGTATAAATAAAACACTAAAATAATTATCATAAACAAATGCTATCAACTCGCAACAGTTTTTTTATGTATAGCTACCACACACCGATGAACATCCGCGCGATACTGAAACCCGAAATTCAACACTTACAAGCTCAACTCGTGTGTGTATTTTTCTACTTAAAAAATGAAAAAAAAAAAAACCACCCTCTTAAAAATCAATGTCAAACGAAATTGAAACCGAAGCTTAAACCGGAGTCGCTGTCGAGAGAACGAACATTTGTTGCAACGTTTCGAGTCTTCCTGTATCGGAAAACACGACATTCGGATGCTTTGTGTTCGAAAATGAGGTTTTATCTTGAATGGCCTTGACTTCGGTTTGGACGAGAAGGTTCAGAATCAACGATTTCTCGTTTATATTACACGAAATTGAAAAGAGAGAGAGAAAAAAATTACTGGGGAGTACCAAATTTTGTCAATAGAAGCGAATCTACTTTTTTCTCTTATGTATTCCTACTAAAATTAACGGTAAACATTGAATTTCATGTGAAACGTGACAATCGCTTCTTTTGTTTACTAAATTAAATATTCAAGATGACATTTCGCTGAACTTTAATAGATTCGATTTGGGGTAGAAAGAAAGCAGCAGTGTGTATAATACTGTATATATACACAGTACAACCCTGTGTATATATATATGTATATAGTGAAATTCGTTTTAATTCTATAAACTAAGTAATGAATGAAGAAATATAGCTACAGTAATAAAAAGAAAATGTTCCAAGCACTTTCGACTCATTTTTGGAGAATGAGATGAAAGAGGAATGCCACCAGTCTCTCTATTCATGAATAGAGTGAAGTTCAAAGTTCAAAGGATAGCGGAGAGGAGAAGAGGATTAAAATAAAGGGTTGCCTGCTTTTAAGATCCATTTTCTGAAGGAAAATGATCTCATTCTCCATTTTAGAGAAAATTACGACGACCCTTTGAAGTTAGTTGCCATATCAGGTTTAAGAATTTCTTTTGTGCCTGTCTTCGGTGTTCGACAAGGAGGATTTCTTTTTCTTTCATTCTATTACCAGAAACAGATAAAGAGATGAGCTTTTGACCCTTTCTCAGTATCAATTAGTCGGAAAACGTTCGTTATATATATATATATATATATATATATATATATATATATATATATATATATATATATATATATATATATACAGGGTGTCCCATAAGTCCGGCATCATAGGAGAAATTCATATTTTTCTATTTCTACAAACCATAATTTATGCTCGGGATGCCAATTTCCCGTCCACCATTCTGTTCAGTGACGAGACTGTTTTTTATGGAAATGGTGAGGTAAATCGACAGAACACCCGCTACTGGTCTCAAAACAACTCTCACTGGTATACCTCTTCAAAGGAACAAGGTGCATCTCGGGTGATGGTATGGTGTGGCATTTGGAAGGATCGCATCACAGGCCCCTCTTTTTCGATAAACATGTCACTGGAGGCACCTACCTACGTACGCTCAAGGAAGCATTTCCCAGTGTCTTGAACGAAGAAGGAAATTTCCCAACATGGTTCCAGCAAGACGGCGCTCCTGCACATTACAGCACCCAAGTAAGGGAATACCTGTACCAACAATTCCCTGGTCATTGGATAGGACGTCGAGGGCCTGTGGAATGGCCAGCTAGAAGCCCGGATCTGACGCAACTAGATTTTTATCTCTCGGGCCACTTGAAAGCGCTGGTATACGCAGAGAACATTAGGAGTGTTGAACATTTGCGGCAGCGCATTATTGGGGCATGTAACACCATTACTCCTGACATCATTCACCGTGTGCTTGCTGACTGGGTATCACGTCTGAATTTGTGTATTGAAAACAATGGTGGACATATTGAGCACGTTCTGTAAATAAAAGCTTTTGTTTTGCCTTTTTTATTATTTTTCCTATGATGCCGGACTTATGGGACACCTGTATATACACATACATCGAGGAGGAGATTGTAGACACCAACAGGGAAGTACTCCGGAGTGGACGTTAGGCAGGAGACAAGGAGTGCTGGAACTCTCGTTTCTCCTGTCAGTGTCCTCCTCAGCCAATTTTCTTCCGTGTCTCATTTACCTTGTAAGTAGTCCAGCATGCTCTCAAACACACACTTCCCTCCCTATTCCTTACTACACATACTTGCATTTTATACACTACACATGTTTTCAAAATTTAAAAAGAAAATGACAACGACTTCAAGAGCATTGAAGTTCCCGAGAGAGGGGACCATAAATGTCGCCACTTCTAGCTTCCCCGCTGCCGATACCGGGAATGCAGACCTGGGCAGTGGGACTGGTTCTGCTCCTGCCTATTCAAGATGTCCTGGGCCTCTGCCTGATTCACTTTTCATAAACTTCTGCAACATTCATGGCCTCCTCAAATTTCCAATCTGTTGAACACCACCTTTCGTCCTCTAAACCTCACCTTCCCTTCCTCACTGAAACTCAGAGGACTGGGGCGACCTTTTACCCCTTCTGGATGTTCTGTCTACCTTTCCCCTAATTCTACTGACTGTCCAAAACTCCTTGACTACCTCATTTCCAAAGTGAAATACATTCTATCCCACTCTCCTTTTGCTGAAATCTCCATTTTAGGAGATTTCAATGTTCACCACCACCTTTGGCCTTCTTCCCATTTCACTAACATCCCTGGTGAACTAGCTTACAACTTTTCTATCCTGAATGACCTAGAGCAAATTGTACAGCACCCTACTCGTATCCCAGATCGTCTTGGAAATACACCCAACATTCTGGATTTATTTCTCGCCACTCATCCCTCTTCTTAATCTGTCAAACTTTTCTCCGTTGGGCTCCTCCCATCACAATCTTGTATCTGTTTCTGTCCTATCACTCCAGTTCGGCCTTTGGATCGTCTCAAGAAGAGGCGCTTTTGGCACTTTGACGCTGCTGATTGGGAAGCCCTTAAGCAGTACTTCTCTGATTTCCCATGATATGACTATTGTTTCTCGCTGCTGGGGCCCGTCTGGGTGCGCTGAACGCATCACGGAGTAGGCATTTTTTGGCATCTAGCCAAGAACCTCCCCAACACCTTTACTTCTTCTTTCCCTCTTCTTTTCCATTCCGACATCTCCTCCAAAGATGTTTATTCTGCCCTCTTTGAGTTCAACTCAAGAAAGATGTGCGGTCTTGATGGTATCCCTCATGTTGTTCTGAAGAACTGTGCTTCTGTGCTGACACCCTGCCGAGGCAAACTCTTTCGTCTTTGTCTTTCATCTGACACTTTTCCTTCACGCTGGAAGTTCGTTTCATTCCGCTTTCATGCTTTCATGCCTGTCCCAAAGAAGTGTGACCGCTCTCAAACCTCCAACCATCGTCCAATTGCTTTGATTTCTTGACTTTCTAAAGTATTTTAATCTATCCTTGATAGGAAGATTCTTAAACACCTCTCTTCTCACAATCTGATTTCAGATCGTCAGTATGGGTTTCGCAAGGGACGCGCTACTGGCCATTTTCTTATATATCTCTCTGACTCTTGGTCATCCTCCTTTCGGGATTTCGGTGAAACCTTTGCTATCATGTTAGACATATCAAAAGTTTTTGATAGAGTCTGGCACAGATCCTTAATTTCCAAACTGCCTTCATTCGGCTTCTATCCTTCTATCTGTGCCTTCATCTCTGATTTCCTTTCTGGCCGATCTATAGCAGCAGTTGTAGATGGCCATTGTTCTTCTCCTACGCTATTTATCTACCAATGATTTATTAAGTCGCACTTCCTGTCCTATCTACTCCTATGCCGATGATTCCACTCTTCACTTCTCAACTTGCTTCACAAGGCGTCCCTCTCAACAATCACTCCATGATTCACGTAGGACGGCTATGGTACACCTGACCTCTGATCTTTCTATTATCTCTGACTGGGGCAGAGAAAACCTTGTTCCTTCCAATGCCTCAAAAATTCAATTCCTTCATCTCTCTATTCGCCACAATCTTCCACACGACTATCCCCTTATCTTCAACAATACACAACTCAATCCTTCCTCTTCTCTTAACATTCTTGGCGTTTTCTTTTCTCGTGATCTTTCCTGGAAAGATCACATACACTCTTTTTCTAAAACAGCTTCTAAGAGGTTAGGTGTGCTATTCCGGCTCTGCAATTTCTTCACCTCCACTCGGGTGCTGTCTCTGTACAGGGGTTTTGTCCGTCCCTGTATGGAGTACGCTTCTGATGTGTGAGGTGCCTTAACCCACACAAGCTTACTTGACTGGAAGAAATGAAAGGCCTTTCGTCTCATCAATTCCCCATAATGTTCTCTCTTCGCCGCAATGTTGCCTCACTCTCTCTTTACTATCCCCATTATAACGGACACTGCTCTTCTGAACTCTCTAGCTGCATGCCTGGCTCAGAACAATCCCCGATGAGCCGAGCGTACCTGGCTATGTGAAGTGGAGAGTACAAGAAACCAACTCACTACTTCACCAGGCCAACTCGAGAGGAGGGGCGACAAGCTTGACCTTCGTGGAATGAGGAATCATCGCACGGAACCTTTGAAAGGTTGAAAGGTATATATATTTATAATGGAGTAATAATGTCATCACATGACGAATTCAGGCAACAAAACAACATTAAAATTATAACAGCTATAGAAATAATGGAAATTATCTGGAGGAGCTTCCGTAGCAGAAAAGCAAACCTCATAATAGTATTAATTATGGAAGAGTTCATCTTTGCCATAACTGAGTACTGTGCAGGACGAGCAAGCCCATACAGAAAACTAGAAATTGCAAACATATAGGCCAGTGGTGGCGAACCTTTTTTGCTGGCGGGTCATTTTTGTTACTTTTGATTTTTAAAAAAACGAAATTGTGTCACAATAATTTACTTACTTACTATTTTTAGTGAGAAACTTGTTGGATTTTAGCTGCTAATGTTTTGATCCGAGGTTTATATTTAGTTGTCTTTAGTCTCACACATGCAGCACTTATATCTGTACCAAGGCGATTCCTTTTCTTGTAACTTCAGATTAAGATCAATAAATTTAGTCTTTCATACTGCACTTTCTTGGAAGTCAACTAATTCCATTTCTAAATTATCAATGTCAAGCCAATGAAAAGCTAATAACTGAAGATCTTCAAATTGAACAGTATGGGGGAATTGGATGAATTGTAAGTTGTCATACATACATAAACACGTTTTTAAACGTATACTATACGTTCAAAAACGTTTCAATGTGTATCAGCTGTTTATTTCGGTGGGAGAATAAAATAATTTTAAAACTGTAAGGCAGAAAATATTAAAAATTAAAGTCATATTTTATTTAAATAAGAGCTCGTGGGTCACTAAAAATTGCTTCGTGGGTCAGTGGTTCGCCATCACTGATATAGGCTTACAAAGAGCTTTTACGCCTAAGATAGAAGAAACGAAATATAAAGATTACTGGTCACGACTACAGACCCAGAAACTCTACTCCCAGGAAAGGAGACGTGAGCGATACGCAATAATATACATGTACATAATATACAGTCATTTGTAGCTGTCTACGAGGGCAGGAGGAGAATGGAAACCAACTTTCTTCTCCACTAAATCCCGAAAAACCGCCGTTCAAGGATATCAAGTAAGACTCGAGCAAGGATATAGGATATATATATATATATATATATATATATATATATATATATATGAGAATAAAATGAGACGGAGCAACTGGTTTTTCTAACAGGACCGTCTTTTAATTAAAGGAACTGTTTCTGCCTTTATGTCGAGACTCAGAGGAAATATATTTTTTAATGGATTTCATTAATTTCATTATTTTCAATTGACCTTTGTCACTGTGCCACTATATACATATATATATATAACCTTGGTTAACCTTGGTTTTCGCTTCCTCCCGAATTGTTCGTTCTTACGAAGTTCAAGCTTGTCATTCCGCCTTAGACGTACAGTTTAACGTGGAATCCGAACCATGCCCCACCAGCAGCCCAGTGTCTTAATCACTTGGCTACCCAGGGTACCAATTTATCTACCACCCAGATTTTGTTTTTGTGTGTGGAAGGATGAACAGCTGGGTTTTCCTACGCGCCACCTGCCGTCACTGGGTCTCGATCCCGAGGCCGATGGATTCATAGTCAGCGACGCTAACCACTACACCACCGAGCGAGATGCTGTTTATATATACACACACAGTATATATATATATATATATATATATATATATATATATATATATATATATATATATATATATATATATATATATATATATATATATATATATATATATAAGGTGTTATCAAATTATGTTTCATAACTTAATATGAAACAGGACTTTCAGGACATGAAAGCGAACAAAAAAGTTCCTATGAACATAAATCGGCAATCGCTTCGCTTCCGAGATATATTGCTTTTTTGCCGAGGACGATCCATTTAAAACGAAAGTCATTAAAATTTATCAAAGTTTATTTACACCAAGTGCTCAAAATGGTACGTCAATGCTTGTTCACGAAATTTCTGTTAGTACCTCTCTCACGAAATTTTTTTAAAGTGTTTAACTCTTTTGGCCATAGCTCTCTCTCTCTCTCTCTCTCTCTCTCTCTCTCTCTCTCTCTCTCTCTCTCTCTATATATATATATATATATATATATATATATATATATATATATATCAAATTATAGCCAGTATGTAATTTAATAACATGCCAGGTTTGCAAGTGTTAATGTACGTGCATTTCAAAGTTTGCCCATCATATACATACATATACTGAACGTCCGTCAACTGATTCCAACGATCAAATTTCAGGGGAAGTTTCTCCCCGTGAATATTTCTTCATCGATTTCATTTGAATTTGGTCTTTTGACGCAAACCGTGTCCTTTTTACCGAAAGGAAATTGGTCTAAAATGTGCGAGAGAGAAGGTCGTGAAAGTCGAATATTGCAAGTTTGTTCATAGCAACTCTTGATTCTATTCGACATATTATAATATAAGGTGGTGAGCTACAAATATTTTAGAGAAACTGACAAATGTTTTTTATATATATATATATATATATATATATATATATATATATATATACTTACTTTACTTTAGGTTACTTTAGGTGAGTTTGAACGACGGTTCAGGATCGACCTGCGGTCGACCCCTCTGCAGCATCCCGCCTCATTTGCAGGATTTCGTGACGGAGGGAATTGCTGTCTGATCTCCTCCTGCCCTCGTAGCCAGCCACGCATGGCTGGTCAGGGACTTTGCGCAGGAATCTGTCCAGCTGGTTCTTGAAGTTATTCAGGTCGGTGTGCTGGAGATTCCTCACTTCCTCACTTCTTTTGGTAGGACATTGAAAAGCTTTGGGCCTCGTATTCTGATTCGAGAAAGTAGAGTTCCAGGGATTGTAGTAGAGACCAGTAGTCTTCCGTTTCCTCTATCTTAGACGTAAAAATCCTTTGTATAGCTTCAATGTTCGCAATGTCTCGTTTTCTGTATAGGCTTGTGAGTACTGAGCAATATTCAATTATTGGTAGGACTAGACCAGAGCTTTCCAAACTTTTCACGTTGGCGACACACTATTTAAGCATAAAAATTTTCACGACACATTAATTAATTTTTGTTATCAAATATCAAATATCAGATAATTTTTCAGTAGGTGGTTTATCTTGCAGCCGATTTTGTTGATAGAAAAATCAAAATTTTCAAAATACAAAAAACACTAATGTGTCGCGACGCACAGTTTGGAAAGCTCTGGACTAGACTCTTCCATAATTTGAGCATGATGTTTGCTTTTCTGATATATATAGTATATATATATAGTGACCTGTTGATGGTAAGTCCCATAATAATATACTCGTAATTAGTTAGGTTAAATACGTAGATTGTTTATAGCTCACCAATGATGTCATTAATAAAGGAGATTCATAGGCTTCGTGGGTTTCGTGTTTAATTAGCAAGAATAAAAGACTTATTGAATGCTGAGTATTAAAGAGTAATTATATGGAGGACAGTTGTACACTGTACAGTGATTCAAGAGTATTAAAATACAATAATTAGGATGATAAAATACGGTACGTATAATAAATAATAATAAACCTACACGCGATATTAGAAACCCTTTAGAGAGTCTTTTCGGTTAGGCTGAGAGTTTGTCTGATTGTATGGGTTGTACAACGAAGTAGCTTGTAAAACATTGTCGGCCAAGTGAGTTAGGCCTTTGCAAAGAGTTGCAGACACTGTGTTTATATGAAAGACTTAGGCTATAGGAGGCAAGAGACTGTAAGTAAAGATGTTTATGAGATGGTGCTTGAAGACGACTGTCGTTTGAAATTTTACACGACAACCGTTCGAGGAATGAAAAACCGTTAAAATGTTGTTAAGGCTTCTCACGGTCGTAACTGACGTAGGTGTAAGAGAGGATCTCCGTCAGCGTTTTCGGGAGGTTGTTATCTTGTACGAGTAAACACAGAAAGTTCAACTCTGAAGGCGGGAACAGAGACGTTTCTGTTGTGTTTCAACGCAGGTGCGAGGAAACCTCCGTCAGAAACGTACTTTCCTGCTGACGGTGCCAATTCTGACGTAGGTAAGTGCTCTAAGATAAACTCCAGGCTTTCTATGGCAATGTAGGAGTTTGTACGAACACTTCAAACTATCTCAAGGTTAACCTTTTGTGATGACCTTCGATACGAAGTTCAGAAAATATTTAAAAATAAAATTCGAAGGGGGAATTGTTTATGTATTTTTCTTTCTCTCTCAAGGGTGAATGTCCATTTTTGTCCAGCAATATATATATACGAGTAAACACAGAAAGTTCAACTCTGAAGGCGGGAACAGAGACGTTTCTGTTGTGTTTCAACGCAGGTGCGAGGAAACCTCCGTCAGAAACGTACTTTCCTGCTGACGGTGCCAATTCTGACGTAGGTAAGTGCTCTAAGATAAACTCCAGGCTTTCTATGGCAATGTAGGAGTTTGTACGAGCACTTCAAACTATCTCAAGGTTAACCTTTTGTGATGACCTTCGATACGAAGTTCAGAAAATATTTAAAAATAAAATTCGAAGGGGGAATTGTTTATGTATTTTTCTTTCTCTCTCAAGGGTGAATGTCCATTTTTGTCCAGCAATATATATATATATATATATATATATATATATATATATGAAACAAAAATACCCTACCATGATTCGAACCCAGTACTTCCTGAGTAGGAGTCGCGAGAGCTATCATGAAACACGCGAGCGGGTCTCTTCGCTTGTCCCGTCCCGCGTTGTGCCTTCCTTTTCGGTGCCTCCCCCGGCACGTGTTTGCCGCCGGGTGTTTGTCTTCTTGGATTCGAATTGCAGCGTCGCGGCGTCGCGTCGTGTCGTCTTCTTCGTCGTCGTCCCTCGTGGCTGTTCGTGTGCTCGGGGTTGTCGCGGTGCGGAGTTAAAGTGGGTTGACGCGCCAAGGGTCCACTCCAGTTCATTGCCCGACTCCGGATTGAAAAGGCGTTGGCTCTCATGGGGTGTTCTTCATCGAATGTCCCACACAGAGTCGATGTGGTCAAAACAGGCAGTACCTAACGCCTGAATGGTTGTACATGAAATGATGGAACAGGACCTCGGTTTTTTCATTTAGTTCAGGGGTTTTGAACCTGGGATACATATTAGATTTTTCAAGAGTACTCAGTGGGCTGACAAAATACATATTTTTTAAATTTTCTTTTCTTTCGTAAATACATTTTTCGAAACATTTCAACAGTGCAAGTTAAAAAAAGCGCTTGAGCACCTTTTTGTGTTTCCTTTCCTTCGTGGTTTTATTCATCATAAATATTTTTCACGTGTTACTTTCGTGAAATAATTTTCATATATATATATATATATATTATATATATATAGAAAGAGAGAGAGAAGTTTTTTTTGGGAGTTTTAATTATTATTATTATTATTATTATTATTATTGTTATTATTATATAATATAAAATATGTGATAAAGTTCACTGAACTGAATTGAACTTCGCTGATAATGCCAATGCTCCAAATAATTATCTGTCATCTCCTAAATATGAATTTACAATAGAAATTACATTACCTTCTCAAAGGTTGGAACAATCATATACGCAAATATTTACCGGAGGCAAAACGTTTCATAGTGATAGAAGTGAAGTTGTATGCACTCTACACACACACACACACACTCTGCTGTACACATAACACACAAAAATCTAAAAGAGTAAATAAAAACGAATCTAGGTCAAGACTTTAACTTGTTTGAGTTGAAAAAAGAAGAAACGATAATTACTCTTTCGTTGGAAAAATTTGAAATAATCTTTATTATAAACATAAAATAAAAAATAAATAAATAAATTAAAACTTTTAAATCGATATTTACTGTAATTAAATTTAACCCACTAAAAATCTACACTTTTTCTACATGAAAAATAGGTTAATTACTTTGGATGCTTCCACAAACGCTTTACTTTTGCGAAAAATGTTGAATATAATTTTGGAAATGTACGTTTTATTGGAGAACTTTTGCTGAAAATTATTCAACATATAGGAAAAGTTTGATTTCGGTGCGCGAAATGTATACATGTTTTTTAAAATAAAACAATCCATTAATTAGGGCATGCAATAAACCACTTGGTAACAACAGATATATATATATATAATATATATATATATGAAGGTGAAAATGCAGAATAATTGCGCAAAAAAATCTTTTAATTGCATTTAATGATCTAATTGGAGGGCTGTTAAATGAATGAGAGCTATTCTGGCTGCTAAAGTAATGTAGAGGAGGTGTTGAAAGATTAGAGTGTGTATATATACACTCGTATATACTGTGTATATATAATATATATATATATCAGGGTGTCCCATAAGTCCGGTCTCAGAGGAAAATTTATTTTAAATTAAATTTACAAAAGTAATACATTAAAACTAAAACAAATATTCAATTTGATGTCTTGTTTTGGGAGCTTTTTTTATGTTGCAGGTAGAATAACACTCAATGGCTAATATGGAAGCGAGTTACACTCCTCAGGAAAAGGCCTCTGCGGAGGGTGAGACCGTGAGAGCAAAGGTGAACTGTATGCATGGTACCATAGTGGAAAGGTAAAAAATGTTTCACAACAATTTTATTATATTTAACACATGTTTTTAAAATCATCACACAAATTAGAGTTTGTTTTTTCATTTTCAATTTTGCTGCAAAGTATCAACAAATTAAACGGATATAAATTAATTGTTTTATTAACGTTCAAAAATATATTGTTCAGAAACAGAGGAAAAGTGTTAAGTTTTGTGTAAGTGTCTGTATGAAAGTGTCAAATTATGTTATACAGTTAAATTTCCAACCAACAACTAAATGGAATTTTTTTTTCAAAGTTGGTCGCTAGGATGCGGTGTTGAGATTGTTCAGCGGGGAGGGTGTTGGGAAATCTCTGGTTGGTCTGCGCTTTAGGGCATTCAGATTCCAAGAATTATTGGTATACGTTTGTTTTTTGATTTATTTCCACAGCAAATAATTTCGCGTAGTCAGCAAGTCTGGGGATTGGGGCGACCAAAGGCCCTTATTTATTACTTTCACCAAAGAAGTTCTAAATGAATTTCAACGGTTCTGTAGCCGTATAAGCTGGTGCCACGTTTTGTTGGAACCACGCGTCACTTTCTTCGGTATGCAACAGTGCAATGAACTGTTCAGTGATATCTCTGTATCGTTCAGTGGTTACAGTTAACGTAAAATAGAGTGGTCCATCTGTCCTTCGTTGCGAGACGGCACACCACGCTCCTCTCTTCTGACGTGGAAGGAGTTGCTGATGAAGATTATGTAGTTCTCTCTGGCCCAGATCTTCATATTTTGGCTGTTTACATACCTACCCTGGATGAGCTAGGCTTCATCAGAGAAAAAAAGTTGTTTCAGAGATACCCGAATATGAAGGAAGAACGTTTATAAATTAGTAGCAGCAGAACTACAGCCTCATTTCCTTGTCTTGCTCCTTCAACTCTTGGACGACATGAACATGGCAGGAATAAAAGTATATAATTATATATATTATATATATATATATATTATATAGAGTTACTTTTGTGTTAAAAGCAAATCTGTAAATTAATGACAGGAAAGACCAATGTCGTTTCCCTTCAATCATTTTAATCATTCCATTTTTATTAGAGTGATTATAGCCAAATTGAGCTAAAGTTTTATCTTGCAATTTATAGCTTTTAACCTCCATTCACTTAGATGCATATTTTCGCCATTTTAACTCCGATTACGAAAGCCTATGATTAACCTTTCAAACTCGATTACACTCATCTTTGACGTTCGGTCTCGATGTATCGTCTCGATAATACCCTTAGAAAAAGTGTCAATTTTTAAAATTATTCCTTGGATAAGAAAGTTAAATATGCCATTACTAACACTATCACATCATTAATAAGTAAATAACTATTTTTTTTCTCTATTTTAGAAACTAATTTTTTATCAAATTTAACTTCAAACGTTCACATTTCAGTGAATTCATATTTTAAACATATGTTAATGTTAATAGTTGCAATTTAATATTTTTTTTTGTATCCGGGTGAGTTTGTTTCCAAGCGATAAAATATTATAATTATTCTTTTTTTAAAACTTTTTTATACAACTTTTTGCCAAGGAATTAAAGTTATATATATATATATATATATGATCGCTCAAAAGTTTGGAAGCGCCTGTAGGTTTCTCGTTCAGCTTTCAAACTTGATGATGAGGCGTCATATCTCGTATCATGGATCGATATTGTATCTTGAACACTTGGTGCTGGGTAATAATAATAATAATAATAATAATAATAATGCAGGAGTTAGTAGAATAGGACGTATTAGTTAGCCTGAGCGCTGTGCCAGTTTCTAACCCTCTGACTGATTATAACGTACCGTTTTGCTTAAAACTTCAGGATAACCTGAATATATTATTAAAATTCAAGTTTAAGGAGGGAGTGGTTGGTTCGTTAACTGTTAATAAGTGGTTAGTTGTCAAAATATATACATATGTGTAATTTGGTGGAGATCGTTTGTTGGCTCTAAATGACGGATGTAATTAGCACTTTAAATTAGCACTTTAAATTAACACTTTAAAATTAGCACTTTAAAATTAGCACTTTAAAAATTTTCCCAGACTATGGGAGCATTTATCCGAGTGGTTTTGGATAGATAAATAACTCTGGTTTGGGAAAGCGGCCGTCCATTGCTTAAATTTAACCTTTAATTTTGGCTCTCTTCTACCTCAATGGGGAGGGCGCTTTTGCGGGCATTTGCCCTTGGCCCCTTCTTCCGGCGTATAAGAAAAAAGTCAGTTCATTCTGAAATTTTAAGTAAAATAATACTTAAATGTTAACTTAACTTTAGTTTGTCATACTAACTATAATTTAGCTTTAATTTGTTGTTGCAATGTTAGTTTTTATATTTAATTTTACTTTGTTTAAGCTACTGAGGATGGAAATCGAGAGGATTTCGAAAACGATTGACCGCAATATGTGTCTCCGGTTTTCGCTTTAGTCTTTCCCGTCAGTATATATATATATATATAATATATATATAATATATATATATATAGTAAACCCTTGCTATTCGCGGCTTCAATTATTCGCGGTCACTGCTTCAAGGCCGCCGACGGAGGAGAAGGAACGAACACCACTCCCGAATCAAGCTTTGTAGCTAGTAAAGGCTGGTCTGAAAGATTCAAAACACGTTTTTCGCTGCACAATGTCAAGATTTCAGGGGTATAAGCCTGAACAGGTCTTTAACGCCGATGAGACTGCCCTTTTTTGGAAGAAATTGCCATGACGCACTTACATTAGTCAGGAGGAGCGTCATGCATCGGGATTTAAAGCTGCAAAAGATCGTGTAACTCTTCTCTTTTGTGCTAATGCTGCAGGTCACATGGTGAAGCCTGGCTTAATTCATAAGGCAGCCCGCCCGCGAGCACTAAAAGGCAAGGATATGAACCACCTTCCTGTACATTAGGCACAAAGTTAATGGAGTATGGCGTATTCGCGGATTTCCCTTATTCGCGGCGCGAGTGGAACGCATCCACTGCGAATAATGAGGGTTTACTGTGTGTGTATGTATATAATATATATATATATATATATTATTATATATATATATCTATACATACACGTGTGTGTGTGTGTGTGTGTGTGTATCAGCAGTGCGCCTTGTGTGTGTGTGTATCAGCAGTGCGCCTTGTGTGTGTGTGTATCAGCAGTGCGCCTTGTGTGTGTGTGTGGTGTGTGTGTGTGTGTGTGTGTCTGCGAGTTTACAGGCTTGTGTGTATGTACTTGTATGTAATAAAAAGCATCAGAAAAGGTAACCAAAATAATGTAAATGTATATATAAAGTGATTGCCATAGCAACCACTAACGAAAGAAAAGAGGGGAGGGGTTACAACACTGTAACTATGCAAAAGGGAATGAGCCTCCATACTACTTATATAAATATATTTAAAATTATGGACAAATTAACTTTCTTCTTCTACGTAAGTTAAGCTGTTGGGGGTCTGCATGTTTACGTATAGTTACTGGATACATTAGAAAAATAACCGCTTTGAAAATTTATTGAGATAAAAGGTTGACAATTTTAAATCTTACCTAGGTCATCTCGTTATCGGAATTATGATCAAGGTATAATGGAACCCCCTTGCGGCAAAACAGAATATAACTAACGAACTTGAATGAGGGGATGAAAGAAAACATGTGGTTTAAGCAAAACTGGCTTTGATATTACAATTAGTTATTATTCATATAAGTATCGGTTTATTTATGAAAATTTCACTTAAAGAATCGTAAGAATTATGACTTTAACCCTGGTGGCGCGGGGTAAAAAATTACCCGGACTCATTTAAATCCATACGGTGCTACAAAAAAAGCGTCACCACTCTCGGGTTAAATTAGGTCATAAAGTAAATGTCATAAAGTAAAAATTTTGACATTTGGTATATTTCAGTAGTATAGCCGCAAAAGGGGAGAGTGCAAGAATGTTGCAGGTTATTATGTAATGCTGCAAAGGGGGGTGGGGGTTGCTGCAAAGGGGGTGGGGTTGTTGCAAAGGGGGTTGTTGCAAATGGGGGTTGTTGCAAAGGGGGGTGGGGGAAACTTGGAGGCGGCGTTATCCCCCAAGAGAAAGGAGGAGGAGAGGTGTTCACCTGGCAGGAGCCAAGTGCACATTGTTTTTTTCTGTTTAAGGTGCTTCAACCCTGCTGGATTATTGACACCATTTTTTTTTTTTTACTCCCCGAAGGGAGGTAGAAAAGGAAGAAAGAAGAGAAAGAAAAAATGAAATATAGTGCACATTAAGACTTCAGCCGAGTTGGCGTTGTTTTATAGGCTCCTAATCAGCCAGTTGGCGTAAATGGCTTGAGTTGCCAGATACCGCGATACCATTGTATACATTATTATAGACTCCTAATCAGCCAGTTGGCTGTAAATGGTTGTCAGATACCTCTTTTTAGCAGTATTATTGTATACATTATTATTATATACGTCTAATCAGCCAAGGGGGAGAGGTACACATGCAGGAGGTACACATGCAGGAGGTACACACACATGCAGGAGGTACACATGCAGTAGTTACACATGCAGGAGAGAGAGAGAGCTGAAGGAGGGAGAGAGACGCCTGTAGGAGAGAGAGAGAGAGAGAGCTGAAGGAGGGAGAGAGACGCCTGTAGGAGAGAGAGAGAGAGAGACGCCTGAAGGAGAGAGAGAGAGAGTAGTTGCCTTTAAGGCATATTATTTTCGTTTTCCTAACCTAAGAGGCCACTAAGGGGTTTACCAAAGGGCCAAAAAAAGAAGGACCAGAGGTCCTTGCTCGGCTGGAGCCGAGCTGGGAATGAGTCTTCACCAGCTTCTCGATCTTTTATAAGCCTCTATTCTGGCTGAGTTGCCAGATCACGCCTTGTATTGGGGTGCTGAGTTGCCAGATCGCACCATGTATTCTAATAAGCATTGTGTACCACAATATGGTAGATGAATTAAATAATTACACACTTAATTGAATATAGATGTATATAGTGTTTTACAATAGATGTATATAGTGGATTATATGCAAAATATAACATAACTTGAGCTTCCTTGAAGTTGAACTTATCGAAACAAATAACGTAGTTATCCATAATTCAACCAACCATAGAAAACAGAATTATAGAAATATTATATATATTATATATATAATATATATATATATATATATATATATAATATATATATATATATATTATGAAAATCATACCAAGCGTATATTATTTTAAACTATACGTAAACCACAATATATATATTTATATAGTTAATCAGTTGGAAGAATCAAACATATAAAATAACAGTATGTTTATATAGATATTCAATTGGAAGATTCAAAGACGGAACAAATAACGTAGTTATCCAACCAACCATAGAAAACAGAATTATATATATTATATATATATATATATATTATATTATGAAATCATACCAAACGTATATTATTTTAAACTATACGTAAACCACAATATATATATTTATATAGTTAATCAGTTGGAAGAATCAAACATATAAAATAACAATATGTTTATATAGATATTCAATTGGAAGATTCAAAGACGGAACAAATAACGTAGTTATCCAACCAACCATAGAAAACAGAATTATAGAACGATGCAATTCGAAACACATGAGCCTCATCCCCTGCGAAGAAAATTGAAAAACGAAATTAAAGAAACGAAGAAAGTTGGAAATAACAAAAAAAAAAATTATCTAAGCTGCATCAATATGTATAACGTTGCAGTATTCGCTTGAAGAAAGGAGAGGTTGCAAACTCTACTTGAATAAATGTAATTACCTAAACTGCACGCGAAGGAGTTTAAATAGATCCAGCAAATAAAGCCTTTGAACAATGATTTCATGTTTCAGAAAGATTTACGCGTTAATAGAATTAGTAAAGTTACCCAATAAATAATCGTTAGACAGAAATGATTTTTATAAGGGATACCCAACTAATTATGCACCAATCAATAAATAATAGCAAACGTGAATAAAGAGTTCCAATTCATGTGAATGAGATAACTAAAATTTTAGTTATTGTATTATCATAAGACTACATCAATATTTACTATAAATACGAGTATATTTAATATTCTTCATTAACAAAAGCTTTAAAACCAGATCTCTAAAATATTTTCATGATTCTGCGATACAATTCGAAACACACGAGCTTCATCCCTGCGAAGAAAATTGAAAAACGAAATTTAAAGAAACGAAGAAAGTTGGAAATACCCAAAACATAATCCGATAGAGGAAAGGATTTCCGAGAATCTGCCCAACTCGGTCGACCATATTTTACCTTTCTACGAGTCAAATCAAACAAAACCTCACCTCACTCCTTGTTTTCAGCATTCATTCATTTCACGTGTTTTATTGTGAATTTCATCCCATATATATTATATATATATATATATATATACCCTTTGGATAACCTTTGCTTAGCTTCCGCCCGAATTGTTCATTCTGACGAAGGTTAAGCTTTCCACTCCACCTTAGACCTACAGTTTAACGTGGAACCATCAACAGCCCAGCGTCTTAACCACTAGGACACGTAGGGTACCCATTTATCTGCCAACCACTTTCTTTTATTATGTGTAATGACCACCTTAGACCTACAGTTTAACGTGGAGCCATCAACAGCCCCAGCGTCTTAACCACTAGGACACATAGGGTACCCATTTATCTGCCAACCACTTTCTTTTATTATGTGTAATGACCACCTTAGACCTACAGTTTAACGTTGAAACCGAATGTTATTTTAAAAATATAATTATGATATATTTCTTTATACCATCTCGATTACATTAGTGACTAATGATGCGGGAAATTGAGTAAATGGAAATATTATTTCCTCGAAAACTGTGGGTGATAGAAAACTTCTGAAACCATATTTGGAATCAATATCAAAAGTTCTATACGAATCACCAAATAATTTTCAAAGGAGAATAAGAGCATTAATTCTATTAGTGAAAATATAAAGATGCAATTACTCGTCCGTACCCGTTATAGCGGAATGGTACACGTCATAGCTCCACCCAGCTACATCGGCAGCCAATCACGACGAACATCTGGTCTTTTGGGCGGAGCTTGGCGAATGTGCATATAAAAGGGGATATTTTCAGTTGGGAGTAACAGTAGCTATTTTCGCATCAGTGAATAATCATTCCTCAACCATGGACCTGTACGTCTCCCCAGATTTGTATGAAGAAAGTGATACTGCAGCATTAACCGCAATTAGTCTTTTCAATGCGATTGATTGTGGCGAATTATTTTCGACGCAAACCGTAGAAGATATTTGCAGTGACGCTCCTTACAATCCGACGCAAGGGACTACCATAGAAATGTAAGTGTCCATAATTCGATTTTATATATATATGGAGAGTTGTAGTATTTCGTCAAATAGATACTAGTCAAAAATGTCAATCAATGTTATTTCACCATCATGCTAAAATCGAAATTGGTAATCGAACCAAAGATATCTTCACATAATGGGGATCTGTCTGTATACTCTGTATATGTTTTAAAAGCATTATTCCTTTAAGGTCCTGAGGATTTGACACGTGTTATACAATCTTTTGAAGAACCTCGGAATATGGATGATATACTGATCAGTCAGCAGTGTCACACATCCTCCACCATGGACCTGTACGTCTCCCCAGACTTGTATGAAGAACGTGATACTGCAGCATTAACCGCAATTAGTCTTTTCAATGCGAATGATTGTGGCGAATTATTTTCAACGCAAACCGTAGAAGATATTTGCAGTGACGCTCCTTACAACCCGACGCAAGGGACTACCATAGAAATGTAAGTGTCTATAATTAGAATTTTATATATATATGTCAATCAGTGTTATTTCCCCATTATGCTAAAATCGAAATTTTTATGGCGTTCACTCCTCGAACCAAAGATATCTTCACATAATGGGGATCTGTCTGTCTGTATACTCTGTATATGTTTTAAAAGCATTATTCCTTTAAGGTCCGATGAGGATTTGACACGAGTTATACAATCTTTTGAAGAATCTCGGAATAGGGAGGGTATACTGATCAGTCAACAATGTCACACCGAAATAATGTAAGTGTTTTTCGATCTTTTGGGGATAAGAAGACACAATATTTTCATAAATTTATTAAATGAAAGAAATCAGTACAATAAACGAATATACCGTTACAAATATACGAACAAAAACATTATATATACAACGAGTACGTACAATTGGAAAACGGTTTTTATCTGTCTGCATACCATTTCATCGTTTCGGTGAGTGTGACACGGGTCAAATAAATTTAAAAAATTTATAAATTCTTTATCATGACATATGCATGAGAAATGAGACACAGTACATTCCGCAAACATTAGTAAAATATCCTGCATACGAAATGGGTTCCATACAACTTCGGGAATATGTAACTGAGCGAGAAATTTTACAATAATAGGGTCACTCCAGGGTTGAGTACCGAGTGAATCAAAATAGTACAGGCGCTGTCTATTTTTAAAATAGACAGCGATCCAGTGAATCCCTTCATTACCGATGATGTCTGTGTTCACAATAAGACTACCGCATTCTCGCGTACTTGGCAAACTCAATGTTTCATTCTTCGCAAACACGCCGATAAATTTGGAACGTGTGACTCGCTCCATTACTTTCTGAAGTGTATTAGCATCCATTTTAAAAGTCAGTGATAACGCTTCTAAATCTATCTACTTCTATTAGGGCTTGCGATTCGAGATATACTAGTACACTAATAGGAGCGTCTATAGGCTTGGCGAATTCCAGCCGCACTGAGATGTTTCCGCTCTGCTGTGGTGTTAAATGGTATTTACGCTAGCAGATAAGTCAGGTGTAATGTCAAACGGATAAAGGTTAAATTGATCAATGAATTCTTCCTGCGTTACCCCATTACCAAGCTCATCACAATCACCTGCAATATGGGTCAGATTACTATAGGCTCTGGCACAAAGAGGTAACACAGCGTCTGATGAATAGTCCGTACCCATTGTTCCACCCAAAGCAGTGCCATTAACGTATAGAGTTATATTTTTAAGTCCGAAATTCTCGAATTTAAAGGCACTCTTTTTATATTTTCCATTCACCGAAGCGTGGTCCTGCATGCCGATTAATATCCTTTTAGGAAGATTTCCCAGGGCAATGTTTTCTATCTGCTTCGATGCCAACCCTGCAGGAACCGTATATAGTTTGATCTGCACTCTGTAATAGGATATTTCACTGTAGCGTTTAGTAAATTTTTCTCAATTTCTAGTTGTTTTGGTGAACTTAATTTCACTCGCCGTACGCGGAGGTATGTGTCCATAATGTGAACCACAACGGACTTTGCACCCTTCTTGATTCGCATCCAGATTTAAGCAGATCTCAGGACTCGTGCGGGTGAGCTTTATTTTCATATCCACCCGTTCACAAGCAACTTCTCCTGGAAATGACATCTGTGTGCAACCGTCCAAAACACTCGTATTTTCTTTTTAGAATTTTTAAATTTGTCCTTATATACTATTTCATCTTTAGTTTGATAATATCCCTCGCACTTAAAAAGGTAGCCTTCGCTTCTTTGGAAAAGTTGAGGACATTTCCAAATAGGCTCGTAGATGATAGTACCCAGTGCCTGCCGATATGTTGGTCTGATTTAAATATACGTCACACTGGTTGAATATGGAGTGCAGAAAGTTTGTTTCAGGGTATACAGCATATTTGTCATCGCAGGCCGTTCCATCAGAATGGGCTATACGTAGCTTAGCGTACATATGCACACAGCTTGGATCAAAAAAGTAAGGACCTGAGCTGGGTATCACGAATTCTATAGGTGCACTCGGTGAACTAATTGTGTTTAAAGGGTTAATTGTAATAAAGTCACTGTGCTCAATAGAAACTTGGGTTGGCGGGAGCTCAAAAAAGGACAGCTCCGATTTACAGCATTGTGAACTACATGGGTGGATGAAGCGTGCCATGGCGAAATAGTGACTCCTCTCTCGACAAGTGGTAAACAAACTATGATTCATGAGATCAATATCCTTAGCTTATATCAGTGAAAAAAGTGGTCAACCATAGGTTTCATTCGCTTACAGCATTTCTTTTTTGATAGCCTTTTACGTTTAATACCACGTGACCCCTTCTTCCGAGGAGCCCTCTTCTTCTTCCCGCCACCACGCATTTTTCTCTTTGCATCTTTGATGATTTCGTTCCGTGTACGCTTTAAATGTTTTTTTAGAGCTTCTTTAGGTTTAGCCCCGGCCAATATGTCTTCTGCAGTGTTAAGGCCTGATTGTAGCGCTTTCCTTCCAAGGTATCTGGCACCCCTCTTCAGCAAAGGAACAGCCGTACGTAGTATGGATGAAAAAATGGATCCAAGTCCACTACCGCGTTGGTATCGCATCCCTCGATAGACGGTGAAAGGCTTTCTATCCATTATAACTCAGTGCGTCGAAAGTGTAGCTTCACTGTTAAGCTCCGTTACCGAATGGGAAGTTTTCGCCCTCAATCGTTCTTATATATTGGATATTGGTTATAAATTAGTTGCGACATTCACATAATGGGGTCTGTCATATGTAATACTCAAACTCCTTCCTCTATGGTTGGGGATGTGAGCAATGCGCAGCAGGCGTGCCTGGGTATCCCCAACAAACTGGTGCTCCACTATATTGCTGTAAATATAGCACATGTCTGGGGACCTTTCAGCCAATTTCTCCATCTTCAATTGATACATTAATCTGGACAAGTTATACTGTCTCGTGAAATGGTCTCTTTGGAAGGCTGCGCTATATCGGCCGTTGGTTAGAATTTTGAACTTTCTATGTCTTTAAGACGTCTGTTAGTCTTTGATTTTAGGATTAGTGTATGTGCAGGGTTGTTTACGATTTCATATACTAAATCATTCGTAAGGTTTGAGTTCTTAAACTCACGTTTAAGCCTCTCACAACATCCTCGGCCGAACCATATTGACCCGGCCCTAGTCTTACTTCTGTACTGTAATACCGTGTAATCTTAGTCCGAGCGATGCGCATAGTTTCATCCATAGCTACCCCAGCTTTTTCACACTCGTCAATGTCTCTAAGAATCGTAAAAACGGTTTCTTTATGTTCAATATTTAAAAAGACGGTGTCCAGCTGAATTTCGCATATCCCCACCTCATACGAATCACGACCCAATTCAATGTGCCCATGGAGTTCTGTTACAAAGTTTGCTAGCGTGTTGTTAGGGTGTACAGACAGGGACGAGGAGGACGGGAGTGTGACGTAGAAATGGTTAGGAGCCATGTTGCATACTATTTAAGCTTCATTATTGCATCAGCTTTTATATAGGTGTTGAAGCTTTCTGGGTACCCTAGCCATTTCACCAGGTACATTTTTCTCCTTCCTGAACCTTTGCTTCCTAAAATTTTCTCAATTTTAAACACATTTTTTTCTAAATTAAACGCAACTTTCTGCAATTCCTCGCGGTAAAAGCCTCCTGAGATTTCTTCCCCATTCAAATCTTCAATGTAATACATCATTATCACACCTTTAGGTCTCACAGCCCTAACTTTAAAAATCTCGCGTGTCCATCCTTGCTCAAAACCCTTTGCGAATTTATTCCCCGAACGCGACAGCCTTACATAACACAGGTCAACAAAAAAACATTTTTTTTTCGTTGCCAAGGAAATTCGTACGAATTTAGGGTATTTTGGGGTTGCTGAATTCAAAAATGAAAGTAGTTTTTCCGATTTGGCTCTAGTTCTTGAGATAATGAATACCCTCAATTAATAGGAAACGTAACCATAACGCGTGCATATGGGAAACTACCAGAACATTCTAGATGGTGAGACCGAATAAAATGCCATTATGTATTTCATGTGTTTACTTTTGTATGATTTGAGACAATTTCAATGTGATTTGTAAGTAGGCTCCGCCTGAACATTATTTTTTTTGCATTTTTACGTGTTTCAATGGGCTACCAATTATCTCATAAATTAGAGCCAATCTAGCAAAACCGATGTCATATTCGGAATCAGCACCACAAAGTTACCCCAAAATCACTCTAAATATGATTGGCAATAAAATGAGTGTTGACCAGTGTAATCATTGATTTTGAAGCGCACAGTGTGTGGTGGTGGTGGTGGTGGTGATCCATCTCTTCTCGGGAGCGTACCTCTTTCTAAAACTTCGTTAGGTGTTGCCCCAATCGTGCGATGGTGTGAGCGGTTGTAGGATGATGCCAATGATTCCAGAATGTCTAGAAATCTGTATGTGTTTTTATGTGTAAAATAACGGTGCATGCGTTCCTTTATGGTGCGCTGAACTCTTTCAGCTAAAGAAGCCTTATGTATAGAATTGGTTGTGTAATAGCTGATATTAAACTCTGTCAACATATTCTGAAAAGCACGGCCTATAAACTCCTTCCCCATATCCGTACAAAAATAGCCAGGAACCCTGTTTTCTTTTAACATTAGCGTTTTGGTGGCTTTAGCAACTGTTTCAGGTGATTTATTTTTCAGAGGAACTATCCACAGATATCTAGAGAACACGTCTATTATGAATAGAATGTAGCGGTAACCATCGTTATACACAGAATATCTTTGCATGTCTGTTAAATCTGCTTGCCAAATAGAATCAATCGAGGAAGCCGTTGTCTTGGCTGTTTTAAACCTTTTTCTCACAGGCTTATGAAGCGTATAAGCGTCCTGCTCCCTCAAAAATCTTTCAACATCTTTTTTCCTACTCCGTAAACACTTCTGTACAGTCTATCTACGCCGCCGTAAGAGGATGGGGTAGAAATGTCATAATAGCGTTTAGTTAATACGTTAGCCATTTGCGTATTTTAGAGGCACGTGGGTAGGGTTGGTTTAACCTCTTCTTGCTCCTCTTCAAAGGTGTTACCGCCGGGGGTGACGGCGCCTTCAATTGTGTCACAGGCGTTGCATGTTCCAAGTCTTTTAACCTGTTCAGATTTCCTATCAACGTTTTAGGGACATTTATTTGTTGTAGTCTTGCTTTAATATGCTTCCATCCTGATGGTGATGGCCTATCCCACTTTCTCACCAGATCATGGACAATGTCTACGATATTCGATCCCTGTACCTTTGATCCTTCCACAATGATCTCCCTGTATCGGTCCATTGTATGGCGGGATCCTCATTCAATAGATTATAAAGACTTAAGCCTTTACTCCTCAATGTAAGTGGGAGGGTATTTTTTAATACATGTTCGATATGTTGTGTGGCTAATCTTTTTGGTTGGTCAGCTGTGTCGCCGGGTACAGATCCTATGTCGCCATCGTCCCCCGTGCTGTGCCTAATAACCACAGGAATCTCTGTAGGGCTCTTATAATTTTCGTACTCGTGAAGAAATTTCTGCAGAGCTTCTTGGTATAAGATTCTTTTCTCATCAGGTGTTTTTTCACTGTTTAATAGGGCTAACAATTCGCTTTCCATTCTTTTAAGTCTGCTTTTACGGGGATCTAGATACGTGTCTGGATTCCTTTGCAGTGAGGCGTACACCTCGTGGGGAATCACTACCACTTTCTTCATTATATTAATCTAGTCAGTAAAGGACCCAAAACTGAAAATAAGATGGGGAGAAATGACCCTCCTGTTTGTACAATAATTCGCTTTTTCTTCGCTACAGTTTGGCTTTTACGAGCGAGTGCACGTATTATGTTCTTGTAGCGGCGTAGGCGAGCCTTCTGATGGGTTTTCATTGATACATTGCAATTTATAACGTTAAGACAGATTTCACAGATGCATTTTAAAAAGTCGGCATCGATATTTTTAATAAACATCTGCTGCATTGCCCGAGGCAGTCGATGATAGATTTTTATTAATTCACGGTATTTCTTTAGTCTCTTTGTCATTCTGGAATATACACCGTTTCAGGCTCGTTTGGAAATATATTCGTTCGCAGAAGCACTCTAAACGTGTTTCGCGGATGAAGGTCGCAAAGCAAATATCCGTAACGCGTGCTTCTTTATAAACTTCCAAAAACTCCTTACGCTGATTCGGGAACATTTGATTGGCTAATACCCCAATTTGTGATACATCTCTACGTTGCGCGAATAAGACTAGATATTGCGTATTTAACGACACATCGCGCATGTATCTATTTTTGAAAATAGATTCTGATTGATGAAGAACACGCTTATGTTAAGATGGTGGGAGAATACTGTAAATGTCTCGGCAAACGTTTTATCCATCTCCAACATGAGATCGTCAATTACAATGACTGTATGTTCATTTCCCTTTAACGAATTAACGTCATATACGCCTTTGTGGAACAAAATATCATCTTGGTACTCGTTGAACACTGATTGATACGTCGAATAGCACCATATAACTTTATGCACAAATTTCGAGAACATCTCCCCTTTTCTTTAATGATTTTAAGCATAAACACAGTTTTACCATATCCTGTAGGTCCAGATATAATACATGTGGATGGGCTCGTGAATCTGAATTTTTCTACAGAGTCCATTTCTAACACGTCACACTCCTAAGTGAGTCATTTACAAAATATTACAAATTTTGAGTGCTGATCCTTATATTTCTTCTCCCACAGAACCGTGAATGACGATGAGGTAGAGCAGCCCATCATTACGGATGACCTCGACGACAGTGTAGTTGTGATCTCCTCCCCTGAACCCTCACCAGCGATACCGGTAACACGTCCAAAGCGGAGGTATGAGATACCCACGTCAGGTATAAAGCGACCGAAATACGCGTCTGTTGCAGCGGTAATAGATCCCCAACCCTCAACCTCTTACGCAACAACACCCCCAGCAGCACCTAATATATCCCCTTATTCATCTGCCGCCCCCCGTTCTGTTAAGTCTACAATAATAGAGCCCCAACCATCAACCTCCTACGCAACAGGGCCCCCATCAGCAGCACCTTCCGCTAATATATCCACTAATTCATCCGCCCCCCGTTCTGTTGAGGATGGTATAACGCTGGAATTGGTGCGATCCGCAGCCCCCACCCCAGCCTTGACTAGAAATCGGTATAGAGTCAGGGTCGACCCTAGAGTCATGTATAGCAATGGTATTGAGCGCGGACTACGCCGGGTTGTAGAGCGTATTATAGAGTTTGCTCTCCAGAATCGTGACGAGCGTGAAGTCAGGACGAGTATGTCCTTTGGATTCGGGTCAGATGACGGTGATGTAGACGATTATTGGGTGATAGTGCCATTTAGACGTTTGGCGGCTGAAGATGTAGAATATATATTAGGGCGTATAATGCAAGCCGCCCAAAGTAGTATAGCCTTTAATATGGACAACTTCACGGTAAATATTGACCATGTATACCGTGTTGCGGGTCATAGTGCCATACCGTATACTCTTAACTTCAATTCTCAAGCTATTTATAGACGGCATATAAACGTCGATCGTGGTTGCGGCTTTATAGCAGTACTCTTAGCACGTATGTTTACTGTACAAAATACACGAACTCAAAAAATTTGGTTGCCTACAGTCGTAGAGCATGCCCGTAAACTAGCTGAAGACTGTGAACTTGAATTTGACTGTAATATGGGTCCTGAAGAGCTGAGAAGGGTAGAGCAGGAAATGAATGTCCGCATAGTTGTGTTTGGGTTGGATGATCGTCATAGGACTGTGTATGTTTTTAAAAGCTGTGTGAGAGATCGTACAAGGCCCCTACTTATTTTAGGATTGTCAGGGACAACGTATCTCCCCATCCGTAATATAAGGTGGCTTTACGCGAGTTATGACAAAAGTCGAAAATATGGGAGACATGATTTGTGTAAGGGGTGCCTCGAGTTTGCGGATGATATAGTGAGACATTGTAAAGAATGTCACATGGTATGTGAGCAGTGTAAAAGCACCAAATGTGAAAGCCGTGTAGTTGAAGCTGAGAAGAGAGACTGTGATGTGTGTAGACGCACATTTTCAATAATAGCTGTTTTGATTTCCATAAATCAATTGGCACGTGCAGGAAAATGAGAATCTGTGAATGTGGTATGTTTCACACAATGGATAATTGGGGAAAATTTAAGCACAAGTGTGACGTAATTCACTGTCCTACATGCCAGGAGGAATATAAGGCGGATGGAGTAAAGCATGTATGTTATATGAAAGATGCTAAGCCTAAAAATAACCCCTGTATAACTGTATACTGCGATATAGAAACATATACGAACGCTGAAACCAAAGAGGTAATTCCACATTTACTTGTGAGCCAGACTATCTGTGATGAGTGTATGGATATCGAATGTGACGAGTGCCCCAAATGTGGTAAACGGACAAACGTTTTTAAAACGAATGTCAGCGATAGTCCTGTGAAACTATTTGTGTCCTATATTGTCAAGTTAGCCGACAAGTTCAAAAAAATGACTGTGTATATTCTCGCCCATAACGGGGCAAAGTTTGACACGCAGTTCCTTTATAAGGAGTTGCTTGAACACGAATCCTCTGAGATATTTACAGGTGATCCATTGAAAAGAGGCAACAAATTAATACAGATGCAGATAAGAGGCAATGTACAATTTAAAGATACTTTATTATTCACACCTTGTAAATTAGCAAAGCTACCCAAGGTGATGGGAGTAGCAGCTGAAGTTTCCAAAGGATACTTCCCATACACTTTCCTCACCAGCGAGACTTTAAACTACGTAGGCCCACCACCCCCAAACATTATTTTGACTGCATGGATGAACGTGAAGACTTTGATCGATACTACGACAGTTTTAATGAAAGTAACCTTATAATATAGCTGATGAATGTGAGCGTTATTGCGTGAATGATGTGCGCGTGCTTAGAGTATGTTTCCAGGCCTTTAGAAGGATGTACATAGCCCGTTTCAAATGCGATCCACTGCAAGTCGCAACCACCATCGCATCATTATGTTTTACGGTGTTCAAGAATAACTTCATGCCGAAAGACACCTTAGCCATTATTCACCGAAACAATCCCCGCAGTTACGGGCACAAGGCTATTTACTGGCTCATACACCTACAGCAACTGACAGGTGTATACATAAAGCACGCCCGCAACACGGGTGAAGTACCCATTAAGATTAATGGACGTGTTTTTTGGGTTGATGGGTTAAGTGAAAACCGTGTCACTGGTGTGAAGACTGTGTACTCCTTTAACGGCTGCTGGTGGCATGGATGCCCCCGTCCTGAGTGCGGAGTCACCGGAGATATCAACGGTAGGTCTCCTGCCGACTGTCTTGCATCGACCCGCACCCGCGATCAACTTATAGGATCACAGTTCACTCACAAAGTCTTGTGGGAGCATGAATATGATGCACGGATGGAGACAGACGAGGTGTACCGTGAGGAAATAAAAGCGATCAAGCGTTCAATGGTGCTGGATCCTCTCAAATGTGGTGATAGCTTGTTTGGAGGACGTACAAATCCTTTCAGACTATACTTCCCACCTACGGAGGGCGTGAAGCTCCATTACTACGATTTCTGTTCTTTATACCCATACGTGATGAAGAGCAATCCGTACCCCGTGGGCGCTCCTGAGAAACTGGGGGGCCTAGCCTACCATCCATCAATGAATTTTCAAAAAATTTGAATGATCGTTACTTTGGGATCTCTTTCGTAGACGTACTCCCCCCACGCAATTTATGGATGCCGATCTTACCTGTCGTTATCGACGACAAGCTCATGTTTCCCCTGTGCGTGAAGTGCGCGGAAGAGGATAACGGCGAATGTAACCATATACCCCACCAGCGTAAGATCAGAGGCGTATATACAAGTCCTGAGTTGGCCCTAGCCTTGCGCCATGGTTATAGAATACTGAAGATACATGAGGTGTGGAGGTTTCAGAAGCTACCCAACCTTTTCACACCATATATAAACACCTTTTTGAAGGATAAGGTTGAGGCATCAGGGTATCCGCGAGGAGTTGATACCGAAGATGAAAAGTCTGCCTATATTCAACGTTACCGCGACCGCGAAGGTATACAACTTGATCGTGTCCAAATTGTAAAGAATCCTGGCAAGCGCTTTAGTGCAAAGTTGTGTCTAAACAGTCTATGGGGAAAATTTGCGCAGAATACCGGCAGAGGGAACATTCATTTGGCACAAAGTTATAGCGATGTCTGGGATTATGCCAATGCCCCGATAAAGAGGTCATGGAGATCGTAAATGTAGGTAATACTTACGTAATAAAGTACAACAACACTGAATTTGCCACAGATACCTCAAGGGTTACAAACATACCTGTGGCCAGCTTCACAACAGCCTACGTCCGTATAAAACTTTGGGGTCTATTGCATTCTCTTGGGCGGAGAGTATTGTATGCCGATACAGATAGCGTGATATTCACAGAGAGGGAGGGTGAATACATGCCCACTATTGGGGAGTTCCTCGGCGAGCTCACTGATGAGATCAAGGATGAGTATGGGGACAACGCATACGCCGACTCTTTTGCCTCAACAGGACCTAAGACTTATGGGGTACGGGTCAGGGTGGGGGATGAAATGAAATATATCGTGAAGGCAAAGGGTATTACGCTCAACCATGCGAATCGGGAGGTTGTTAACTTTGAGTCGTTGAAGGATCTAGTATGTTTGGATGAACAACCTCACCAACTAATTGTAGGCACCCACAATTTTCGGGCGCAGAAGCTGGGGGGCGTGAAGGAACTTAGGGGTACGATGGTGTGCCGTAACACCTATAGGAAACGTTACCAGTTACCTGGTACCTATGATACCGTACCCTTTGGATACCAATGATGCTTCTAACTCACACGTCTTGTATATAATCGTATCTATTTGTAAATATATGTATATATATATATATATATATATATATATATATATATATATATATATACTGTATATATATATAACTTGAATATCTCGTTTATTAAATCGTATTTGTAAATATATATAACTTGAATATCTCGTTTATTAAATAAATCATGTTTCAAATAGCGTTTCACTTTCTCCTTTGTGTGTGTGTGTGTGTGTGTGTGTGTAGGTGAAAGTTCTAAGCTCCGCCCACTGTAAGACCGTGAGTCATGCTACTATCTGGGAATCCCTGCGTGGTCAGTCGACCGCAGTAAGCCCGAGAGATCAGACGTGTATTCAGATCAGACGTGTATTCAAATGGCTACCTTTAATATTGCTTGTACAACGTTTACGAAATGGTATTCAGTAAAGTGCCAGGATGTGGTGGATACCGAAAAACTTCCTATTCATCCCTCCTATGCCTCTTTTAAAAACACATTGGATTGTGCGAAGTTCCAAGATGTACAAATACTCTACGGATGTTCTGGTGAGACCGTTGAAGGCTTTCGTTGCACAGACGATGTGCTGAAGTATACTGCAGAGCTAAACTTTATAAAGTCTCACATACACCGTGAAGTAAAAGAAACAACGCGTGCAGAAGAGAAGCAGCAGGTATGGATAATGAGTCTTGCTGATGGGTGGTGTGACAAGCGGTATTACGTCATGCTACACCATGTCGATTACTCATACCCTACGACTGGAAATGTGAATCTCGTGATCATGGACAATCTTAAGTATTTTTATCACTATATTAACGTATATCATGAGGTTCGTAGTGAGGTTGTGGCTAGTGCCCTGCTTGAATTTTTAACAGAGTTTAGAGACGAGTATCGTTTGATGGGCAGAAAGGAAAAATATGAACATATGTTCCTCTCAAATAGTGCGCCTGAGTGTGGAGATGTTTAGTAAAATGTTCCTAGTTCTTATCCAAAATGTCTGGTGCGTAGGCTGGTAGTGATATTCTTGTACCGGTACAACAATTCGACTCGCGGAACAAGCCCATTCACGTATCATCGAGTCAGCCGCCCGTCGAACCATTCCTGCCTACCTGCGTGCCTCACACGGCTCATAGTTATCTCAGAGCTTGAGCCGAGTGGACGTGCGCTCTTCGAATACGATGGAACTTCCTTTGAGCAGCATTCTCAACGCCTCGTACGATGTGTCCGTGACGAAATCGTTGCGCGTGTTCAGGCGTAATTCCGGTACCATTAGCTATGTACTGGAAACGGAATGTAGACCGACAAACAAACGGGTTTATTTAAGTATCGAGTAGAAGAATAGAATCTTTGTGATAGTTGAGAAGTGGAGTGAAGATCGTTATAAAATACCTGCTAACGTAGGTACAAGAAGAGAGCAGATTAGTGACGCACCCTCATACGCCGTTGTATGTACGTTGTGTATAAATAACGATCGGCCGTGCATTGATATAAGGCTGATGTGGAAGAATGCTTCTGATAATAACGCTCTTATTCCTACGCGAAACCGTTTCATCCTCGACAGAATGTTTGAAATCGTCGGATTCCGTAAACTGAAACCTATATTAGACGCGCGTGTTACGGATATGTTTTATTTTGATACAGTACTTGAATACGCATACACTGCTCTGCTCGGTGGGTTTACCGAGTGTAGGGCTGGTGAGAATGGTCTAGTGCTGGATGTTTATTTAAAAAGTTTAGACTCTTTGAAATACCATGAACTTTGGTACAAAGCAATTGATCGGTACAAGGCTGAGCTCACCTACACCGTTCACCCTGAAGAAC
Source organism: Bathynomus jamesi (assembly GCA_023014485.1). Taxonomy (NCBI): domain Eukaryota; kingdom Metazoa; phylum Arthropoda; class Malacostraca; order Isopoda; family Cirolanidae; genus Bathynomus; species Bathynomus jamesi. The sequence goes on along the minus strand of JAJOZX010001919.1, from coordinate 334,087 downwards.
TATTTCTTTATATAACGCGCAGTTGTCGTAACGATTTAGAAGATTATTTCAATTGCCGCTATGTTGAGTGAGTTCACGATTGAAAAGCTCGAGTCGGTAGAAATAAACCCTCGATTGGAAAAGCGTTCTTATAAACTTGTGTTTAATAATGTAGCTAACGATGAACTCTTTGTGCGTGCTTTTGATTGTATTATAGACGTGTTTAAAGATGACTTACCAACCGGTTGTAAAGTGGGAACAAAAATAGTACTGAACGATATGAAAGCCCTTCATATCGAATACAGGTTTCCCTATACTTTAAGCGGTGAAATATTATTAAGCCGCATATACTGCGTAATGCAGAGCAATAATGATGTAATTGTAAACTCGATTAAGACCGAGTTTAGTATTTTGAAAAAAAAGTGAATTGTATATATATTTTGCTTGACATTTCTCCTGTACTGATTATACGCATATTTCTATTGATTTGTGTTTATATATATATATATATATTTTGCGTGATATTTCTCCTGTACTGTTATGTACATATTTCTATTGAAGTGTATATTTATTTGAAATGTATATTTTATTTTATATATCACCATAATTGTGTGTGTGTGTGTGTATTTCTCCTGTACTGTTATGTACATATTTCTATTGAAGTGTATATTTATTTGAAATGTATATTTTATTTTATATATATATATCCATAATTGTGTGTATATATTTCTGTTATACGCATATTCCTCAAATGTATATTTATTTTCTATATATTTATAATAAAAAGAATGATGCAATGTTGTTTATTGTTATGCCTTCTACTACCGGTATTCGAAATATAATAATGTATACAACGGTATTGCGGTATCTGGCAATATTTAAGCCATATAATAATGTATACAACGGTATTGCGGTATCTGGCACTATTTAAGCCTTCTAAGCCAACTGGCTGATTAGGAGTCTATAATAGTGTATACAATGGTATATGGCAACTCTGTCTTCGATTAAATGAATACATGGCGCTATCTGGCAACTCATTTACAGCCAACTGGCTGATTAGGCGTATATAATAATAATGTATACAAGAATACTGCTAAAAAGAGGTATCTGGCAGCCAATTACAGCCAACTGGCTGATTAGGAGTCTGTAATAATGTATACAATGGTATCGCGGTATCTGACAACTCAAGCCATTTACGCCAACTGGCTGATTAGGAGCCTATAAAACAACGCCAACTCGGCTGAAGTCTTAATGTGCACTTGGCTCCTGCCAGGTGAACACCTCTCCTCCTCCTTTCTCTTGGGGGATAACGCCGCCTCCAAGTTTCCCCCCACCCCCTTTGCAACAACCCCCACCCCTTTGCAACAACAACCCCCTTTGCAACATTACATAATAACCTGCAACATTCTTGCACTCTCCCCTTTTTCGGCTATACTACTTATTTCACATAACAGTAATGTTCCCTGATTTTAGATTTGGAGGTTACAGTAGAATGAAGTAGTCAAAGAATATGAGTAGGCCTACATCAAAAAATTATTCCAAAATTAATACAAATATTCGAAAGTTTTACTCCAGTTTATTCCAGTTCGAATACTGGATAAAAACGTATGACTTATCAATTAAAAAAAAATATGATAAAGATTGTCAACAAAAACAAAAAAAACGTTGAATTAAAATTAAAATACAAGAATTAATTTCTGGCATTTTACTTCCTTCAAAAGAAATAAAAAAAATAAAGAATAACGAAACAGGGTAATTATAAATTAAATATATTTAAAAAAATTTAAAATGTCCATTAATTAAAAGTAATTATTTTCTTTTATTTGTCTTCTTTCTTCAGGAAGTATAGTTTGGCAGGACAATATTTATGTTCTTAGTTTTGCGTTGGCCATTGTGCATTTCAAATTCGTTATCCTTCAGTATCGCGTGTTTTGTAGCCTCCGAGAAAGATCTACTGTATCTTCGCTTACCTGTTCTGGTAGCTTCTTCCCCGGAAACAGTTCTGTTCGGGGGTTCTCAGCTGTGGTGACTGCATAAGGCTTAGCAGCCGTATTCTGTCTGCGATGTTGAAAAAATTTGGTTCGGGATTCGTGTACGTAGGTTTCTTCGCGTTTTCCCTATTGTCCTTTGAACCTTGTCCTTTGTCCTTATATAATTATTACAATTTCATATATCTTTGCCGATATATAGTCAGGGGCGTACCCAGAAATTTGCCAAGGGGGGGGGGGAGAACGAACTTGGAACTAATCGTAGAAGTATAATTGAAATAGAGATAAATAATTTTTATGTACGTTCATGATAAGCTTATCGTTCAATTAGAGATGATTAACTAGCTACTGCTAAGACACATTATGAAGAAAAATATAAAAATTATATTATAAAAAATATAAAAATTATGATAAAAATCTGATTAGTAACATAATATTCAATGCAAACCGCAATTAGGATTCACAGATTTGAATTAACATAAGAATAAAAAAGTGCTAATTTCGAGATTAAGCATTTCTTTGGACTGTTACCTTTATAAAAGAAAATTATTCTCAGGGCCGGATTAAGAGTTTTCGAGATCCTAAGCCATTTTAGATTTGTAGTAGTATGGGAGGCAAGAGGTAGCGCCGAAGGCGCCGAAATTTTTTCACTTTCATTCTCATCCTGTTGTAACGTAACAATTTTACTGGGAAAATAATAATAATTTATTAGCTCAAGGGGGGGCGATCGCCCCTGTCGCCCTCCCCTTCGGTACGCCTCTGCATATAATGTAAGTAGGCGTAATATACAGATTGTATTCCTCCTACATTCGAATATGGATTAAAATCAATTATAAATAATTTCACAATTACAAACGAAGTAGAAAAAAATAATTGTTTATTTACGAGTGTACGCTTTGCCCTTTAAATTAGGTTAACGCCGAATTCTCTCTCTCTCTCTCTTTCTCTCTCTCTCTGAATAAATATATAAAATAATTGCGCCTCGGTGGTGTAGTGGTTAGCGTCGCTGACTACGAATCCATCGGCTCCGAGATCGAGACCCGGTGACGGCAGGCGGCGCGCAGCAAAACCCAGCTGGTCATCCTTCCACACAATAAAGAAAGTGGTTGGTAGATAAATGGATACCCTGGGTGGCCTAGTAGTTAAGACGCTAGGCTGCTGGTAAGGCGTGGGTTCGGATTTCACGTTAAACTGTAGGTCTAAAGTGGAGTGAAAAGCTCGAGCTTCGTCAGAATGAACAATTCGGGCGGAAGCAAAACTAAATTGTGTTTGCGTGTGAAAGAAAAAATTAATGCAAATTGCGCGAACGAATTACAACATGCATAATTAAACTAAAGCATTCAGACTCCAAAACTTGATTAAAAACAGAAGTTTTTTCCAGAAAATATAAAATGTTAAAAAAAATTAAAATTAAATAGCGTTTAAAATGCGCCAAAATAAAGTTCGGAGTTGAATTTTGATCCATTTCGAATCTCATTCAACTCATTATTATTAAACCAATTTTGAATTTTAATTGTTTTTTTTAATTATTTTTATCTGAATTTTAAAAAGGACTGTTCGTTTCCACGGAAACAGTCAATTTGGCTCCGTGAATATATCATGTTTTGGGGGTGAATTTTTATATGAATTTTGATTCGTGAAGTCATTTTAAAATCTCGCTTTAAGCTTGTTATATAATGCTTGTGTTGGTTTACGTCGTCGTCGTCGGCCTAGGCAAGCTACGGCTTGGGACCGTAGCGCATCTATCCGGTATAGGTTAACCTGGATGATGTAGCCATAAGCACTGCCGCTAGTTAAGTGCCAACCAGTGATTATCTCACTAGCCGTATTGAGTCCGTTAGGCGAAACTGCGACAGTACCAAAGGTGGAAAATATAACCCTTGGTTTTCTATTATTTATTTGTAAAATGGACATGGTATTAGATTAAAATAAATATTTGAATATAAATAATTAACTGACAATTGTGATATATAATTAATTATGTTTACATACAATAAAATATATAGTATACATAAATTAGTATTAATGTGGTTCACAATTGAATTATGATGGGTAACTATTTAAAATGAATTTATAACTATTCCGAAATTCAAGACGGTAAAATTAACATTTATCTTGAAACTAAAATAAGAGTATTCACTACACACTCCCCCACCAGAGAGGAAATTCAAAGAGTTCCGAACGACACAGTTTTTCCCCTGGACCGTTTTGGTAGCTACATGTACCTCACTTAAGGTTGATTCCAAAACGCAGGCTTAAGACGATCGATAGAAACCTTGTCGACCTTGGAACCGCGCTGGATGAGGAATGATTTGCGCGTACGTCGGAGAACTTCATAGGGCCCGTCATATGGACATTGGAGAGGCCGTTTTGGGACAGGTACACGAACGAAAACGTGGGTGCACGACTGGAGGGCTGGGGAAACAAAGATGTTCTGTTGGCTAGTCAATCGAGGGGGAACAGGCTGAAGGGACTGCATGTGAGAGGAAAGTGTTTGAGCGAATTCCGTAGGATCACATGACTTATCCCCTGCAGTGAAGTAGCCCCTGGTAGCCGCAGTGTTGTTCCATAGACTAGTTCAGCCGCTGTAGTCTTCAGATCACTCTTAAAGAAGCGAATACCATGCAACACGAGTGGAAGCTTATCCATCCAATGGGAGTCTTCGTGACACATAAGGGATGACTTCAGCTGGCGATGGAAGCGTTCGACGAGGCCGTTAGCTTGCGGATGATACGCACAGGTATGCGCATGTACTGTACCCAACAAGCTGGTAAACTTCTTCCAAAGCGAAGACTCAAATTGGCGACCTTGGTCAGTGATGACTTTTGTCGGCAATCCAAATCTTGATACCCATCCATGAAGAAGGCTCTTGCAACAGTGTCCGCTTGGATATCAGGAAGTGGGATGGCTTCAGGCCATCTGGAAAAGCGGTCGAGACAGGTGAGCAGATAACGTTGGCCTTGAATCACTGGAAGAGGGCCAACAATGTCTACATGAATTACCTCAAATCGCTGGGATGGGGGCGGAATGCGTCAAAGGGGGACCTGGTGTGCCTTTGGACTTTGGCACGCTGGCAGGCAAGGCACGTTTTGGTCCAATGTTTGACATCCTTCCGCATCGAGGGCCAAACAAAGCGAGAGGTAACCAGGTGTTGCGAAGCACGGATACCAGGATGGGAGGGCTTATGAAGATCCGTGAAGACTGCTTGTCTGTGACATGGAGGGACATAAGGGCGAATAGCAGCTGTTGATACGTCGCAATAGAGGGGCACAGACAATCCTGGCATACTCATTTTCTTGAGGGAAAGTGAGTGAGTGGAGTCTTCTCTGAGCAGTTCTTGTAGTTCCGTATCCTTATCTTGATCCTGTGCAATAGCATTCCACAGTGTAGAGCTGAGGGTAACAGAAGTAATCTCTATTCTTGAAAGTGCATCCGCTGGAGTGTTCAAGACACCTTTGATGTGGCGGATATCTGTGGTAAATTGCGAGATATAATCGAGTTGCCTGATGACTCTGGGAGAGTGGTTACAGCTGTTTTTATTGAAGACAGTGACCAAAGGTTTGTGGTCGGTAAAACACAAAACTCTCGGCCTTCAAGGAAATGTTGAAAATGCTTCACGTTTAAGTAAATAGCAAGAAGTTCACGTCCGAAAGCACTATAACGCGTTTGGGCTGGCTGCAGCTTTTTCGAGTAAACGCGATGGGTGCTTGTTGACCGTTAATGGTTTGTTCCAACACTCCACCGATCGCAACATCTGATGCATCGACCGTCAGAGTTAGGGGGGCATCACTGATAGGAAATGACAGAGACAATGCACTATTGATACCATTTTTGGCATTGTCGAACGCCTGTAAACTATCGCTACACCATACCAATTTCGTTACCTTGCGTTTGTGTGTGATCATAGCGTGTAGAGGAGCAAGAACACTGGCACAGTTTTTAATGAACTTGTGTAATAATTTACCAAACCTAGAAACCGACGTAACTCACGCTGATTATTTGGCATAGGGTAATTTTTTATCACTTCACACTTGTCCTGAAGGGGGGTAATTCCGTGCTGCGAAATCGTGTGACCAAGAAATTCCAAGGTTGGCTGTGCAAACACACACTTAGATGCATTAATAGTAACACCGTATTGTTCTAAGCGTTGAAAGAGGAGTGAAAGATGTTCCTTATGTTCCTCTTCCGTTGAGCTGGCCACAAGCAAATCATCGATGTAGGCATAAACAAAGTCTAAGCCTCTGGTGACCTCATCTATAAACCTCTGAAAGGTTTGCGCAGCATTCCGTAGCCCGAACGGCATCTTCAAAAATTCGAATAACCCAAATGGTGTACAAACTGCAGTCTTGGGAATATCCGAAGGCTCTACGGGAATGTGGTGGAAAGCCTTAACGAGATCTATTTTACTGATAGATTTGCCGTGGAGAAGAGAAGTAAAGTCTTGGACATTTGGTACCGGATATCGGTCCGGGATGGTTGTCGAATTCAAAAACCGTAATCCCCACATGGTCTCCAGTCTCCTGACTTCTTCTGGACCAGGTGTAGGGGAGAGGACCAACTGCTTTTGGAAGGTCTTATTATCCCAAGATCCAGCATAAGCTGGAATTCCGATTTGGCAGCTTTCAGTTTGTCCGGGGCAAGACGTCTGGGTTTTGCAAACAGGGGACCTTTTGTTGTAATGTGATGGGTAATGGTGTGCTTAATGGTATCACCCATCTGCATCGGTTGAAGAATTCCTGGATATCGCTGGAAAAGGCACTGGTACATGGAATTAGGGGGAACGAGGGAAAGTGCAGAGTTCGAGGCGTCCGGAAGGGCAACCTGTTTGGCAAGAACAGAAAGCAGTGTGGCCTGGTCGCATAAGCATCGCTTGTCAAGATCCACCAGGAGTTTGAAATGCTGGAGGAAGTCAGCGCCGATTATGGGATGCTGCACTTGAGCACAGATGAAAATCCACTTGAAGGATCGGTGAAGGCCCAAGTTTAGTTCACGCGACTGAGTACCGTACGTGGGTATGCGTGAACCGTTAGCAGCGTATAGAGGCGGAGATTCCGAGTGCTTATGACCAGATTTTTGAGGGAATACACTGACTGACGCTCCGGTATCAACCAAGAAATTGACACCAGAGTTCCTGTCCTTTATGAATAACAGGTTGGCAGTGCGAGTACTAGACGCCATTAGGACTCGCTGCTGGGGTTTTCCGACGAAAAATTGCAAGGGGAGATGCACTTCCTAGCCTTCTTTCCAAATTTCGAGTGGTAGAAGCAGATCTTCCCGGAACTCGAACGATGCCTCTTCGTAAATCTTGACCGAGAATGGCTTCTTTGCCGTTGATTTTGTAGCAGAGAACAAACGTGGTTGAGTTGTTGACTTAACTCTTCCACTTTCAACTCCAGGTCCGATTGTGTGTTCACGTTGTTGACCGGAGCTGTGTCAATCTCCACTACTTTGTCGGCAGTTTCTGCTAGTTTATCAACTGGAGTAGCAGGATCCATAGTGGCCAAGACACGCTGAGCTGATGGAGGAAGTTTCTGCAAGAACAACTGTCTAAAGATGTCCTTATCGAAGGTTTGTGCGCGTTCGCCTAGAGCGCACTGCATAGCCCTCAGCATTTGAGTGGGCTTACGGTCTCCAAGTTCTTCTTTTGAGATTAACTGATGTAGTTTCTCACGCTCGGAGACAGTGGTGCGGCACAGGATGGCAGACTTCAGATCGTTGTACGGGTCCTCACTCGTGGAAGTAGATACGATGACGTCACGGACTTCAGAGATGATGCTCGCTGGTAGAGAGGACAAAACATGATCGTATTTCGTCCTGCTAGCGGTGATCCTTCCCAAGTTGAATTGTGATTCCACTTGGTGGAACCAAATAAATGGATCACCCGGCCAGAAGACGGGGAGCTTTACGCTCAAGTGGGAGATGGCACCAGCGTCGTCAGGCATCTTCTCCTATGCTTGCTGACGTACAAGCAAGACGACAAGTTACCAACGAAGGAGTGGAGGTTGAGACGAGCGCAGGCACAGAGCGCACGGGCAGGGGTGAGGGGCAGAGGGCACGAGCGACATTACAGTCTGGTCCTAGTCGCTCGGGTGAAGGGGGTGATGGGCACGAACGACGTTACAGTCTGGTCCTAGTCGCTCGGGTGAAGGGGTAATCCAGCTCCGGGGTCACCAATTGTTGGTTTACGTCGTCGTCGTCGGCCTAGGCAAGCTACGGCTTGGGACCGTAGCGCATCTATCCGGTATAGGTTAACCTGGATGATGTAGCCATAAGCACTGCCGCTAGTTAAGTGCCAACCAGTGATTATCTCACTAGCCGTATTGAGTCCGTTAGGCGAAACTGCGACAGTACCAAAGGTGGAAAATATAACCCTTGGTTTTCTATTATTTATTTGTAAAATGGACATGGTATTAGATTAAAATAAATATTTGAATATAAATAATTAACTGACAATTGTGATATATAATTAATTATGTTTACATACAATAAAATAATATAGTATACATAAAATTAGTATTAATGTGGTTCACAATTGAATTATGATGGGTAACTAATTTAAAATGAATTTATAACTATTCCGAAATTCAAGACGGTAAAATTAACATTTATCTTGAAACTAAAATAAGAGTATTCACTACACTTGCATTGATATATATCTATCGCATAGCTGTCTTTTTCGTGATTTTTGCCATTCTTTTTTCATTCGTCGCCACAAATGAGAATTCTCGAAAGGAGGATTGCAGGATGAACTTTACCTAACCTAACCCAACCTGGATTTAATTTAGTTTAACCCAACCTAACTGAGCATATCATTGCTTTTGTTTTTAATGGACAAAATATTATATAATATATATAATGTTGCCAAAATGTTTGGTTATATTTTTCTTATTAATCAATATATATATATATATATATATATATATATATATATATATATATATATATATATATAATATATAATATATATATATATATATACGCACACACACACACACACACAATATATAACACACTGGCCCCCAAATATAGAATACTGTCTAAAATACGCTCATGACCTTTAAGGAATATCGAGCATCTATGAAGTAATTATGATAAAAAGACCCCTCTCTGTGCCAGTTTTTAAAAAAAATATTGAAATACTGTAGAGCAAAAGACTTATTAAATACTGAAAAGTTAATGCATAGCGACATACCAAAATAGAATATCTTGTCGGGTGTTACAAAAAAATGAAATAAATTCATTATGTTTACGGAGCACTGCCAATATATTAAACCTTTATCAAAGACTTTTTAACTCTGCGTCTTAGTATTTAGTTGGTTTACCGTTAGACCTGATTACGGCCTCCAATCGACGTGGCATCGAGTCGACAAGCCTCTTCCATTCTTCTGTGGTTATCTATTGCCGGGTTGTTATCAAACAACTTTTCAGTTCATTAAGTGTGCCTGGTTTACGCTTTTGGACCTTCTTTTTATGTAGAAAGGATGGGCCAAGGGTGAACGCCCGCAAAAATGGTCTTCTTAATTAATTAAGAAAGAGAGCCGAAATCAAGGTCTTCGAGGCTCACGATGCCTTTTATATATAAATTTCGAAAAAAGTGTGTAAAATGCATGTATGTGTGGTGAAGAAGTGAAGAAGAGAGGGAGAAGTGTGTGTCTGAGAGCATGCTGGACTGCTCACAGGGAAGGTGAGAGTGAGACACTGAAAAAGATCAGCTAAAGAGGACAGTGACAGGAGAAATGGGAGTTTCAGGGAGTACTTCCCTGATCGACTTTCTATCGGATTAAGATCGGGAGAATTAGCTGGCCTTGGTAGTACTTCAATTTCATAAGCATTAAACAACGCGGGTGTACGAGCCGCATGAGCTGGAGCCAGGTCATGTTAAAAAAATAAGTGGTTCGTCTCCATACAGCTGTTCTGCAGACTCCAGCATGAAGTATTCTAAGATTTTTTGATAAACGTGACTATTGACAGTTCTGTTTACATATGCAAGTGACCCCACACCATTTGCATTCATGCAACCCAACACTAACACACTTGTGCCTTTATGAAATGGGATTTTGGTCACGAAAATCTAAAATTAAGCCGATGTTAAATATTACTGTATTACTTGTTCATTTCTCTTGTGTAACTATCAGTTCTTTGTACTCTTATCCAGTGGTGCTGAACCTGGGGTAGGCGAGGGAATCTTAGGGATTACGCGACGGGGTCCTGTAAATATAACCCTTTAAATTTATATACGATTAACAAAGAGCCACAAATCACACGGTCGTAAAGAAAGTAAAAATCCTCTATGTCTCTCGAAAATCCAGAAAATCCCTTGAAAGAGTTCAAGGGGCACATAAGAAGAAAAAGGTTCAGAACCGCTGCTCTAATCAACCTGAGAGCCCATTAAAACCCAAAATTTAAGGGCCGAATTATATAAAATAAATAATATCATTGACAATATTATTGTAATATAACAGAAATTGTAATATTTATTTTGTAAGTAAACGATTGGTTGAATTATAAATTGATTGAGTGTACCGTGACTGGAGAGAACTATCTTAACATGCTACAGACATTTTTTTTTTATTTCCAAACTACTGTAATGGCTATTAGAATTGCTGTTGGCAATTCTCTAGCTGCAACCTTTCCTCAATAAAAGTAAAGCCAATAACAGTTCGAGAATTAAAACTCATCATGTGATATTAGTTATGTATATATATATATATATATATATATATATATATATTTATATAAAGCATAAAGTATAGTTATAACATTTTATGTTGTTAAATATGAAGGTAAATGTGAACTTGTTGGTTCAGAACATTATTATTACTATTTCTATATTACTACTGGCATGGGCGTATGAGGCAGGGGGTCTGGGGTGGTCCTGGACCCCCAGTCAACCTTTGTGTCGGGTCCATTTTGCCTCACTTTGTCGGGTCCATCACATCATATCAATGAGAGAAAAATTAAAAAGGGAGAAAAACAGGATTAAAAGGCAAAACTGTGAACTGAAATTATTTTACAAATTAATTTTATTTGACCACTTGTATGGTTGTATACACCAGGAAATATCATGTTCAGTACAATAACTGTACTGTCGTAGTATGTAAACCTAGATAACTGTATTCATATCAAATGGTAGTATTAGGTGATTAGATCCATTGAAGCTATTATTGTTCCGTTTGAATTAAATTAGATATAAGAAGTGTTTATTTTTGTTTTAATCTGAATTTTGTATTGTAGACTTAAGCTTAACACGAGTTAACACTAAGGAATATTGTTTACCTAGCATGATACGCAACAAATAATAAAAAAATACATGACGTAACAATACTATGGTTCAGGGCTTCTCAAACGTTTTTCACTTGCGACCCCTTTGGATCAGACAAATTTTTTCGCGACCCTTCACTCAATGTCATAAAAGCAATAGGTACTAACACTGTATATTTATGAAAAAAATAATATTTTCAAATGTTTCTGCGACCCCCAATAATATTTACGCGACCCCTAGTTTGAGAAGCGTGGGTTTATGTAACCCCAAATTAACATATTTATAAAAATCCAGCTTTGTCTTCCTACAAATACAGTGCGTTCGAAAAGTCTCTCCGCGGTGCTATGTTAAACGCATAGGAAATTGAAAAACTACAATGTTTTCATTCAACCATGATTTAGTGATTTTATTACGTAACCTTTTGATTTTACAACATGTGTTGAAAGTGTTTTCCACCATTTTGCAGGCACAGAGCAACTCGTCTACACTTGTTATCAAACACTTTTGACAACACGCACGTTGACTGCGGAGAGACTTTTCGAATGCACTGTACTACTACTACTACTACTACCACCAAAAAGTGGAAGTATACATTTTTAACGCTCCACAGTCCACACTACCCTTGCTTCTCCCAGCATCATTTTTTTTATGGCTTGGCCCTTTCATTTTCGCTCAGCCCTACACTAGAAAAATTCCTGCAGAAGCTAATGTGCTAGCTCAATATTTTTTTTTTTAGGTTATGGAAATGTCGGTCTGAAGCTCTGAGCAACATCTTTATGAAATAAAAGTGAAAAAATACGTTTTAATGAACTAAAAAGTTGTTGCAAAAATTTACGAAATAAAATGAAAAAAATTCATCATTGGTTGAAAACTCATATTATTTCAACAAATAAAAAGATCAATTGTGTAACATCGCTTAATATGTATATACAGTAGGTCATACAAAAAGAATTAATTAATATATATATATAATATATATATATATATATATATATAGGCTTAATCCTTCAGAAGTAGGTTAATAAGCGTGAGGTTTTGGAATAAAAGAGTATTTTTCTTTTGAAAATGCTGGTAAAAAGAAAAAATTTAATCAAATTTGCACCTCCGCAGGGTGCAACATGGAGCAAAGGCGATGAACATTCCATTTAACCATGAACTTTTGTTGGGGATATATTTTTATGGAGTTCATGGGGTTTTCCATTAGTTCTATTTTTGTTTCAGAAGTATAACTCCCGCCATCCTTTGTTCACAATTTCACCGGAGTTTTACCTCAAGAATTTCCTTAAGAATAAAGGAATGGTGATATTGCAGAGATGTCGAGTCTCTGTAGTAAAATAGTATTAAAATTGTTGTGGTGCTTTTCCTCTCCGTTTTTGTCTGTGTTTGTCTGTTTTTTCTCTTTCTTTCTCTCCTGTATACTCGTAAATATTAGTATGATACAAGTAACACTGATTTTATTAAAACATTTGTGTATCTCATCCGTGTTACGTACAGTTACGGAGGAAAGTTTGTCGGCGTCCTTATACGACTATGTATATATAAGTCGAAAATTCTGGTGAAATTTTGGATGCTGATGTGGTTGCTGCTTCAAAAATAATTTAAAGTATTTACTTTGAAATAACGAAGTAACGTTATGCAAAATAACTGCTTCCTCTCAAACATTGATAACTAAGGAAAGTCTTTAAAAAGCTTTTAATTGAAAACAAATAATTCCATTATACGCCAATGAAGCTTTAATGATATTCTTCATACACAGCGAGCCGAAATTATGTAATTTTAATGAAATCACTCTGAAAATAATGCTATGAAATGTAGCTTACATTAGTGACCAAAAAGAGCTTTTACAAATTTACCTGCAATGCATTATTAACTTTTAATTCATTTATTACGAAAAAATGCTTCGTTTTAATAAGAAAGTATAGAATATATTGACTGAAAAATTCTGCAAAATTCAAACGTGACAAAACATTACGTCTCATCAATTTTATATTGGGATAATTTTATATCTGAAGCTTTTTTCATTTTTGCTACACTCTACAGTATGTAAAGAATACAGTACACTCAGTATACCGAAGTACACTGAGTGGTTATCTTTAATCCCTGGAAGAGTACTCTTTGCATTTTTCATTTAGTTCCAGAGGACACCCTTGTCAAGAAGATAACCATTTTAGTCATTCTCCTACTATCAAGTTACTATATATGTATCCTCGAAGTACTATTTAGTTTACAGAGTATGCTTCGTCCTTTTTTTCGCTCGAACCTAAGGTACACGCCTCCAACAGATTTTAGAGTGGATAATGGATATAATATCGCCAAATACGCGAAATGTTTGTCAGTTTGCTTTGAATTGGCGCATGCGCAGTTAAAGCATACATATTATAACACAAAACGTTTTCGTTTGGTGATTTGTGTTATTATGCATGCATTAATTGTTTTAAGAAATTAAATGTGTATAACTGTATTTCTGTTAATCCTTTACAGTTCAATGGCGTAAGAAATTACAGGCCCTAACCAGCTAACTCTCTAAAGGTAAACTTTAGGTAACTACGTCTATAGCCGACCTTAAGAAAACTTGCAACGTGTATATATATTATTATTATTATTATTTTAAAAGTAATAATAATGGAAGTAAAATGTTTTGTTAACTTACTCTTAATTCTGTAATAAATGAGGAACAAGCGTTAGCCTACATTTGCAACGCACCAAATCCTCGCTTTGAAAATCGATTTGTAATTGACCGCAATTCCAATCTCGTCTAAATTTTTGCTTCAGCATTTCATTTTTAGGTTTTTTAATTGCAATTTAATTTTGTTGCGCAATTTCTGTAATATAAATAGTATTGTTGCAATTGCGATTTTAGGAATGGTGTACTATCATCATCAGTTGGCAGCGTCCGTAACTCAGGTAACATCGTTTCCCTATAAGTAAAGTAAAGACACTGAGGTCAGGGGTTCGAATGACCATGAGGCTTGTGATAGTAATACAGGAGTTAGAGCAATGATCCGCATGAGTTGGCCTGAGCTCTGGTACCAATTTCTGGCCCTCGTGTCTGATTGCTATCACCAATACCTTATTGAAATTATAAAATTTAGCAGATGTAAAATAATGTTAATTAACAATATACAGCTAAATTTATTTGCTGAAACTAAAAGTAATTTTTAATGAACTTTACAAAGAATTCCTGGAACACTAAAACAATTAACTTTGCAATTAAAATTATAATTTCACTCCAACGAAGTTCTAAATTAATAATAAAATTTTTTTTCATTCCCGGAAATGTCAATCTAAGTTCATAATTTTGCACAAATGAAGGTTGTTCACTTTTCTGCTTCACGTGAAAGAGTGAAAACACAGCTTCGTGAAGTAAACACTTTACAGAGTCATTCATTTGATTTACTCGTTCAAAAAGCGGTTCTGAGAAAAAGACAACCGTTGAATCAAGCTTTTAATAACTGTACCAACATCTCATCAGTGAAGTCACTGATGCGATGTTCATTTCATTTGTTTTGACTATTTCTTAGCGTAACTGTTATAATGTTATTCTTCTTCGTGGGTTTCTTCTTTCATGTGACTTCAGGATACTCGCGATTCGAAGCAAGTTTTCACCAATGACCTTTCAATATAATTTTATTTGGCCAATCACGTTTTTCACCTTTCAAATGTTATAGATATGTCTTAGGTGAACTTTTTTCATTAAAAAGATAGTATGATTATTCCGTAACACAGTATATATACTGTATATACATAGAGAGAGAGAGAGAGAGAGAGAGAGAGAGAGAGAGAGAGAGAGAGAGAGAGAATTCTACGGTGTTTGAGACCGATATTCTATTACTTACCTGTAGTTTCTGAGGACTGTCTTGCAAAAACAGAGCGTAGGAAAGCACATCCGAATTAGCTTGTGAGGGGGCTTCCTGCGATAAAAAGTAATTAGAAAGAATTACGTATTAATTAATTTAATTAATTATATATTTTTCCATTTAATTATTAATTTTATACCAAATTCTAAGCATTCAAACAACTGTTAATTTTCTAAAATAGTGACAAAAAATTATATAGACCAGTGGTTTTCAAACTGTGCTCCGCGGAACTCTGGGGTTCCACGAGAGGTTCTCAGGGTTCCGCTTAAAATATTTTTTATCCTACATGATTGACCGCTAACTTAAAAACTAACTAAGCCTGACCGCCTCGTTTATCTAGCTGCCCTTCCCATAAAGAATAGGTAGAATATAATAAAGGTTTAAACTGTTCAAACCATGGTTCAAACTGTACTGTACTACGAGTATATACAGTATTACAGACCAATAGAGTTTGTTAGAATTGCATGTAAATATACAACCATTCTATAGCAGGGTTCCTCGAAGTGGGTGGAAATTATGAAAGGGTTCTGTGATCTGAAAAATTTGAAAACCACTGAATTTATACACCTTCACTAAAACGAAAGAACGAACCATATCTTTTAAGTATTATTAACTTTCGTTTTTACAATTTCATCAAAAGAAACTCTTTCTCAAACAGGATCAAAGGTTTATGCCCTCTATTCATGTCAGAATAAAATGTAAAAAATATATTTAGTTTTTAATTGTTTTTAGACATTAATACATTAAACACTAGACATTAAAACAGTCATACCAAGAATTACTGAAATAGAAATCAACAACTCTTATTTCTAATTCTAATACGCAGCCTTTGAATTTTTTTTTATTTTTAAGCAGAAAGACAAAAATACAGCAAATTAAACTAAGTTAAACTACAAAAACAACTTTCTACTCCATCATTTTTATAGAAATAATATTCACTAATGAAGGATTGATAACTTTATTTCTGAGAACAACTGTTTTGGTACAACTAAGGTAAAGAGAATTATCGTTTATTCCAAGAAATACGTATCAATGATTTTAAACATTTGAAGGGATGCCCTCATTTACACCCAAATATGGAATATCTCCAAGAATTGTTAACATTCGTAGAATCTTTTCAAATCAGCGATAATAAAAATTCGAAAAAAGAAAAAAAAAAAAGTGGAGCCTTTTACATTTTAAAGAGCGCACCTCCTAACTTTAAAAAGGCAAAAATGTGTGAAATCATATTTGGAAGTGAGTTACGAGTATACTCGTGAGAAAAAAGGCGGAGGCCTTTTCCTCAGGAGTTGTAACTCGATTCCATAGTAGCAATTGCTACGGTCCCAAAAACAAGACATTAATTTGAACATTTGTTTTAGTTATAATGTATTAGTTTTGCAAATTTAATTTAAAATAAATTTTCCTATGAGACCGGACTTATGGGACACCCTGTATATATATATATATATATATATAATATATATATATATATTGGGACACTGAAAATATTACTTTTTTCAAATAATTGAAGGGACAATTGATATGATATCAGTTATATAATACATCAATTGCTACTGACCGTAACTCAATATATAATACCACTCTCCTATAAGCGAAGGGAAATACATTAAGATCAGGGATTCGACTCCCGATTTAACTGGTAATAATAATAATAATAATAATACAGGAGTTTGAATAATGGGCTACGTTTGGTGTCCTGAGCGTTGCGTTAGTTTTTAGCCAGCCCTGCCGTATTACATCCTGGAAGGTCACTGACCCATATGGGCATTGGGCATATGGTCATAACTACACGTATGATTTTGCTTAGGGCAAAATTATACCCATCAAGGTTCGGTTCCAGCGCAATACGTCATCTACAGGACCCCAGTATTACATCAGAGATTACAATGGAAAGCTGCGCATTGGCTCTAATGCAGAAGTAGCATGAAAAGCAACCGTGGACCCGAAAGCGTTATATATTTGTTCGGATAGTGTAATATGGGCCAGGTTGTATTAAATTTTACCTTGTCATAGCGCAGTGGTCAACGCCCTCACTTTTCACTGAAAATGTGCTGGGTTCGAATCCCGGGGGGATAATTTTATATTATACAAAATTATACGTGTTCATGCGAAATATTCCATATAATATATATATGTATTTAGAGAGAGAGAGAGAGAGAGAGAGAGAGAGTTATGGCTGAAAATCTGAAAACGCTTCTAATAATTTAAACTGAACGTGAATACTTTAATCCAAAAACAAAGGGGACCTCTTTTTATTTTATTCGGAGAACCTGAATTGCTTGAAAAGAAGAAATACAGGAAGGAACAGACCATTTCCTTTCCTTTCTTCGTAATCAGACGCCATCTCTTCTTCAGTGATCATTTTTAAAGATAAATACAGAATAAATACACGTAAAACAAGTTAATTGCAAGCATTTCTAAAGTTTATGTAGCGTATATATATATATATATATATATATATATATATATATATATATATATATATATATATATATATGAACCTTTTTTTTTGTTGTTGCAGGTAGAATAGCACGCATGAGTTATACATATGAGGAAAAGGCCTCCGCTTTTCCTCACGAGTGTAACTCATTTCCATATTAGCTATTGAGTGTTATTCTACCCGCAACCAAAAAAAAGTCCCTAAACAAGACATTAATTTGAACATTTGTTTTAGTTTTAATGTATTATTTTTGTAAATTTAATTTAAAATAAATTTTCCTACGAGACCGGACTTATGGGACACCCTGTATACCAAATGATTATTACCATGATCGCGTAATGTGTTTTTACTGATTCAGATTTTGCGCAGTGATGAATCCAGTGATTTGGCTGAGGCATCTCTCTCTGCCTTAAAGGTTATTTATGCTTTCATAAATTATTAAATGCTTTTAAATCTTAATATTTTGCGTGTTACAAATTCCAGGATATTATGTTGAATTCGAATTCGGATTCCAGGAATTTTGGTCGAATTTCCATTCATATTTGGATGCATCGGACTCTGGATGAAAGTACAGGGTAACCCAAAAGTCTATCTCCTTGTGAAATATTTATAAAGTAAGTAAATGATGAAGCTGCAAGCCGTAAATCCGTTTACATACTACACAGAGTCTTCATTTTACCTGTTATATAACTATATTTCAGAGATGCGTGAAATATTGTGGTACGAGAAACAATAGGTCTAATAGTAGCAGTCGAGAGGCATCATAACAAATGTTGGTGGTGTTCACCGCCATGTTCAGTGCAAAAGCGTACACGGCGAAGTACGTTACTGGACACAGTTTGTAACATCTCTGGCTGGATGTTGGTAATAATGTTGGTAATGTTTTGTTGGAATGATAAGTCATGTTAGCGTGGAGGTCATAATCCCTTAGAAATTATACGATCACCGAAAATGAAGTCCAACTCTGCCATTTTCTGACGAAACGTGTGGCTTGTTGCATCGTCTTGTTGGAACCATCCATTGTGGCTGTCATTCTATAAATGAATACTGTATAATGAATGAATATAATGTTATTGTAATTCCCTGACGTAATCGTGTTGTGGAAGAAGATGGACCCACAATCCGACACTCGAAGTGATACACACACACACACTCACACCTCTCTCGGGATGAAGTTCAGGGTAGGGGGGTGGGGTTCATGTGTGAGTATTCACATATACGGTTAGGTGAAACCATGCCTCATCCGAAAAAATATAACATTCAAGATGCCAGGCTGCTGCTCCACAATTTGAAGAAACCATTGACAATACGCGAACCGCCATTCACTATCTGGTCGACGCAATTCTTACACCACATGCACCTTATACAGATCCAACTTTAATTGTTTCATTCCTTTGGCACAACTTTCCAATGCCATTCCTGTTTGCTGTGGCAGTTTGCGAAGAGATCTGTAAGGATTGCGTTGCATTATGTCCTGCACTTTATGGACTGCCTCTTCCGTCACCATCGTGTGTTCATGCGTGATATTTCATTTATGGAACGCCTCGTTGCACCAGATAATTTGAATGAAATGCTGGTCATTACCTCGAGTGCGGGAGGGTTAATATGTAAAACGCATCTTTCCTGGGTTGTTTAACTGTATGACAGGGTGTGTTAAAATTCATCCCGTCGTAGTGTTGTAGCTTAGCGCCCTTACCTTCTATTCAAGTGGTAGTGGGTCCGAACCCTGATGGGACAATTTTTGCATTATGTAAAATCATGCGTGTGTGTGTATATATACACCGTATATATATATATATATATATATATATATATATATATATATAGAGAGAGAGAGAGAGAGAGAGAGAGAGAGAGAGAGAGAGCTTAGTTAAGAGTAAATATAATTACCCAATTAAACGGTCATCCCAGTAATCTTTTCACTACCTCACTACTCCAGTTTCGCGAAAGAAAAAAATAGGTTGATAACGTTTGCAGTCGCCTGTACTGGAATCAAGAAAGTGGTCAACCTCTGTACCAAATATGTTGAAAACAAGAGGGAGTATGTTGAATAAAAATTCAACTATTTATCATCACTCTATTCTTTTCCTTTACAAAAATGGGGGAAAGGAGGATGACAAGACTATTGGGTTGATCCTAGTAGAAAATAAAACAATGCACATTGACTAATAACTGATCAAAAAGGCATATGTTGCTGGTTAGTGGAGACATCTTACCACTGATAAATAGAAATAAATCTTTACAAAAAATCTTAACGTATGGAGATGACATCACCGTTCCGTCGCAGGTCATCATTTTCAGGGAGGACGACGCTCCAGCACATATTAGTCATACAACGCAGACTTGGTATGAGAGGCACGGTACTTAGCGTCTTCCATGGGTCGGACGTGAACCACACGGAATGTGTGTACAAAAGCACGCAAGTAAACCCATTTCAAAAGACACTTTGCTGCAAATGTTGAAAGAGGGGTGGGCTGCAGCACGTAAGAAGACCCCAGCTAAACTCATTCTAACAAAGCTTGAACGCATTATTACACTACTTAAAGCAAGGATAAAATCAACAAAACACCTTAATACGCTTAGACAACTTATTAGTAAATACATATTGTTTTTCTCCCAGCTCTCTCTCTCTCTCTCTCTCTCTCTGTATATACACACCTCGTTAACCTCGTTGCAGTTCCGTGCGTTGGTCTCTCTTCACACGAAGGTCAAGTTGGTGGCCCCGCCTCTAGGCCTGGCTTGGTGGAGGAGCGAGTTGGTCTTTTGTGCTCTCCACCGCACATAGCCAGGTACACCTGACTCATCTGGTACCGTCCTGAGACAGACATTCAGTCTTCTTTTGAAGACTTCATATATACAGGGTGGGCCGAAAGTCTGGATCCATAGGAAAATATTTATTTTAATACATAAATTACAACAAATGGTAAATACTTAAAATGAATATTAACTTTAACTCGTAAATGCGTATCCGTGATACTGTACAGTGGTTCGTACTCCAGTATAAACAACAAATTATAACAAATGCTCAAATTGGCGGCCTCTGACATCGAGACACTTAGGGATGGAATTTATGATTTTTAATAATTCTTCGAATTGACGTTCTCGAGATGCGTGTTTCATTTGATAATCTTCTTGTTGACTTTACTGGACTATTCGTTAAAGTTTCACATACCATTGCAGAGGTATTTTCATCAGTTGCAGTTTTTGGACGACCAGAACGCCGTCGATCATGTACACTTCCTGTTTCTTTGAAACGTTTAAACAACTTGCCAACAGTCGCATGTGTTACTGGATGCTTATCAGGATGATTTCTATTGAATTCGGTAGCAACTTCTCTGTGTGTAGCGCCCTGTCTTGCGTACATGAGCACAAGTTCTACCCGGTCTTCTGTTGTTAGATTCGAAGCCATTTCTGGGCTGAAATAAAAAAAGTATTTGAGTATTTATACGGAAGTACAAACTACTGTACAATATCACGGATACGCATTTACGAGTTAAAGTTGATATTCATTTTAAGTATTTACCATTTGTTGTAATTTATGTATTAAAATAAATATTTTCCTATGGATCCAGACTTTCGGCCCACCCTGTATATATATATATATATATTGAAAAATTAAATATGGTACTAATTGTAATGTACAGACCCCCAAACACACCAACCTTAAAATTTTCAGATTCCATTACAGAGGTAAGAAACTTAGTAAAAGATCTACACTCTCCAACCCCAAATATTTTTCTCTGTGGTGATTTTAATTTCCCATTCATGAAATATAAAAGGATAGGAAAAAATATATGTATACACCAGGACAAGGGGGGGCACACGAGAAGACCAGGAGCAGGTAAAAATGCTACTAGCTTTAGCTGATGAATTTATGTTAACGCAAGAAATAACAGAAAACACAAGAAAAAACAACTGCCTAGATTTGGTATTCACAAACAACAGTAATCTAATTGATAATGTAGAAATATCCCCAACTATGATATCAGACCACAATATCATTGAAATAACAACTAATATAAAGGCAACAGGAAAGGAAAGAACACGCACAACAGAAAGAAGCAAATGCGAAATTTTTAATTTTCACTCCAAAGCTATAAACTGGGAAGATGTGACATCCAGCATGGAAGTAATAGATTGGAAAACCATTTTCGAGGCCAAGACAACGGAAGAGATGCTAATGACGTTAGAGGAGAAGACGCTAGAAATTGTGGAAATACATGTCCCAAAGATACAACAAAGAGGAAAGAGAAGCAGGTTCGAAAGACAAAAGAGGGCATTGTTCCGAAAGAGAAAAAGAGTGACTGCAAAATTAAGTAATTGTAAAGATAACAACGTCAGAAAAATATTAAATGATAAACTACAAAGTATCGATGTCGTCATACAAGAACAAATCGAGAAGCATACAGAAAAAGAAGAAGATGACGCTATAGAAGCGATAAAGGCTAACTCAAAGTACTTTTATAATTTCGCAAAAAGAAAGTCGAAAAACCAAGTGACTATCGGACCTTTAAAAAATGAGAACAGGGATTTATCTGATGATCTAACAGAAGTATCTGAAATATTAAGAGTTCAGTACGAATCATCTTTCAGTATCCCAAAAACTGACAAATTGATATGCGATAGAAACGCGTTCTTTCAAGAAGAACTACAAGGGGAAAGTATAACGGATTTCGACTTTACGACGGATGATATTACACAAGCCATAGGGAAACTAAAAACACACTCAGCGGCAGGACCGGATAAATGGAATGCCACTGATCAAAAACTGCAAGAATGCAATCGCTGAGCCCCAATACTGGATATGGAGACGATCATTAGACACGGGAGAAATACCGGGCATCCTGAGGAGCGCGAACATAGTCCCAATATATAAAGGAGATCGATCCGAGGCCAAAAACTATAGGCCAGTGTCGCTTACATCTCATCTCACTAAAATATTTGAAAGAATAGTTAGACAGAAAATCTATAACTTTTTGGAAACTCAGAAAAAATTCAATGATAACCAACACGGGTTTCGATCAGGCAGATCATGCCTATCACAACTAATGGAACACTACAACAACATTATTGATTCACTTGAAAGTAATGAAAACCATGATGTACTATACACAGACTTTGCTAAAGCGTTCGACAAGTGTGACCACGGAATCATAATACATAAACTGAAATATATGGGAATAACAGGAAAAGTAGGGAAATGGATATATAATTTCCTTAGTGAGCGGAGGCAAGTCGTTACAGTACAAGGAGTATCTTCATCAGAATCAGAGGTCTTCAGCTCGGTACCACAAGGAACAGTATTAGCTCCACTACTCTTCATAATCATGCTAACTGACATAGATGAGGACGTTACCAGAGACAGCACAGTAACATCCTTTGCGGATGGCACAAAGATCAGTAGAAAAATAAGAAACCCAGAAGACATAGGATCTCTACAAACCGACATAAACAAAATCTACAAGTGGACTGAAGACAACAATATGAAGTTTAACACCGAGAAATTTCAGCTATTACGGTACGGAAAAAGAGAAGACCTAAAGTCCAAGGAATATTATACCCCAAATGGACAGGAAATTCAGAGAAATTCCAGAGCAAAAGATTTAGGGGTTGTAATGACAGATGATGCGAAATTTGAAACACAAAATAAGATAGCAGTAAACAGAGCAAAGAGAATAACGGGTCAGATATTGAGAACCTTTAAATGAAGGGATACGAATGTAATGATTCCTCTACTGAAAACCCTGATAATACCCAAATTGGAATACTGCTCGGTCCTAACATCCCCATATAAAAAAGAAGACATTAGACAGCTGGAGGGGATCCAAAGAAGCTTCACAGCCAAGATCAATGGGTGCAAAGAACTAAATTACTGGGAAAGGTTACGAGAACTAGACCTATATTCACTGGAAAGGAGAAGAGAGAGATACACCATTATTTACACTTGGAAAATAATGGAGAAACTAGTCCCTAATCACACACATAAAGGGTTAAAAAAAAACTTAGCCCCCCCCCCCCCCCTTTGCAGCTTAAATGTTTACTTATATCGAAATAGTTTTTAGTGATTAGAAAAATATATAAAATTCTTTATTTATTGCAGGTATTAAAATTACTCTAGCTGATAAAGTGATAATATAATGGCTTCTCAATTAATTGGTGATTCGGAGAGGCAACGTGTGATAGATCGCATCCGAGCAATAACATTTCGGGAAGCTCGTGATGCTGGAGCCACCTTTATAACACGTTCATGGGTTGCCAAAAAGTTGCGAAGAAGTGAGGACTTCGTCAAAAGAAATTGGAATAAAACTTTGGATGAATATGAAATGGATACAACCAAATCTGGGCGCCCAAATTTGCCACTCTCTCAGGAAACAAAAGACATCATTGAAAACGGTACGCGTAAGCGGAAAAACAGCTGTGCTAAACTTTCTAGGGAGATCGAAGTGTTGAGAGGAAAGATCGTTAGTGGTGAGATCATTCGACTGTACCGTCATAGGCAAGGTTTAAAGCCTTGGCATGAACTTCCAAAGCCAAGAAAAACTCAACTTAACATCGATGACAGAATGTGGTTTGCCCATTATCTTGAAGATTGGGATGTGGATGATTTCATGCATTTAGCTGTCTCCGATGAATTTTTTTGTTTACGTAACACGTCGGCCTAACTACCAAAATGATCGAATGTGGGCCACAACACCAGATGAAATCGATGACAATGAACATTATCGCGAATTATTAAAAAGTCCAGACTGTGTTGGTGTGTTTGTTTTGTTCACTGCAAAGAAGCTCATGTGGGTGCTGAAGCCAAATGGTCAGAGTTGGGATGGACAGTATTTTCGTGATATTATTCTATCCCAGCATGTCATTCCTTTTCTAAGAAACCCAAACAATGTTATGGATGTCGATCAGGTCACACTTCTGCACGATAAGGCCCCCTGCTTTAAGGCATTAGCCACTCAACAGTTGTTGCGGAACCATGAGATCGATTTCTTTAGAAATGAAGAATGGCCAGGAAATTCTCCTGACCTGAACGTCTGTGAACACACTGGATCAATTATAATGGACAAGGTTGAATGTCTCTTGTTTCAAGAACCTGCAGCAAATCGATTTTCGAAGGATACAATGACGCAACACATTGAAACTGTTTTAGCAAATTTGTGTAACGATCAAGATCTATTCACGTCACTTTTGGCAAGCTACCCAAAGCGAATTCAGGCTGTCTTGGAAGCCAATGGCGGGAACATCAAGTTTTAATTGTTTCTCATTAAATGCAGGATTAAATTCTCTTTTGTAAGGTATGTTTAGTTTTACTGTACCTCTAATGGTTTAGGCGATGGGCGGAGGGGCTAAGGTTTATTGGAGCCCCGTATATGGTGTAGTGGTTAGCGTCCCTGACTACGAATCCATCGGCCCCGGGTTCGAGACCCGACGGCAGCCGGCGCGCAGCAAAACCCAGCTGTTCATCCTTTCACACAATAAAGAAAGTGGTTGGTAGACAAATGGGTACCCTAGGTGGCCTAGTGGTTAAGACGCTGGGCTGCTGATGGGGCGTGGTTCGGATTGCACGTTAAACTGTAGGTCTAAGGTGGAGTGAAAAGCTTGACCTTCGTCAGAATGAACAATTCGGGCGGAAGCTAACCAAAGGTTAAAGGTTTTATATATATATGTAATACTTACAGTACTTTGTGTTACTTTGTGGGTTCGAACGACAGTTCAGGATCGACCTGCGGTCGACCCCTCTGCAGCATCCCGCCTCATTTGCTGGATTTGGTGTAGGAGGGAATTGCTGTCTGATCTTCTCCTGCCCTCGTAGCCAGCCACGCATGGCTGGTCAGGGACTTTGCACAGGAATCTGTCCAGCTGGTTCTTGAAGTTATTTAGGTCGGTGTGCTGGAGATTCCTTACTTTTCTCGGTAGGGCATTGAAAAGCTTTGGGCCTCGTATTCTGAGAGAATTTTCCATCCTCGTTTTCATGGCCTCCTGTCCCACAGCAGCTGGGATCGTACAAAATCTGCCGCTTCTCTCATTCCAGTTTGTTTCTATTTCATTTCTAAGGTTAGGGACAAAGCCCGCCAGTATTTTCCATATGTATATTATTGTGTACCGCTCTCGCCTTCTTTCGAGAGAGTAGAGTTTCAGGGATTGTAGTCGACTCCAGTAGTCTTCAACTTCCGTTTCTTCTACCTTAGACGTAAAAGTCCTTTGTACAGCTTCAATGTTCGCAATGTCTCGTTTTCTATATGCCGCAATGGTGGCCAAACCCCGGCTCGCGAGCCGCATGCGGTTCTCGAGGTTATTAACTGCGGCTCGTGAGACAATTTTGGTTTTTATTGTATTTATCATAAAAGACAAAATTCATAATACAAATATATTTTTTTTCACATAATAAAAAAATATGAAAAAAAAATGGAAAAATTGAATTGACAATAAAATGCGTCATGCGTACGACAATTTCTTTTGCGTGACAGGCACTAAGCGGGATAATTATGTAATTAACACCAATCGCCACTCACCAGTGTCCAGTACCCCTCGAGCTACCCTGCGGGCCGCGTGTAATAACGAGTGAGTGTGTTTTAAAATTGGCTTCTTAGATCAAATAGTGACTATTTTTCTCAGCTATACAAATGAAAGTTATACAACCCCTTAGTTGATTAAAATGACTGAGCAGACAAAGTGTAAGAAACGGAAATATGAAGAAGAAAATAGAGTTTTTAAACAGGAATGGGAGAAGAGCTTTGCCTTTACTGTTAAGGGTGGGAAACCTGTGTGTCTTATCTGCCACGTGGCACTCAATCACTTTAAAGCCAGTAACTTAAAGCGTCATCATGAAACTAACCATCTAAATTTTATTACGGAATTTCCTCCCAAATCAGAATTGCGGAAGACTAAGCTAACAATGTTGAAATCTAGCCTAGTTGCCCAACAAACTGTACTTTCATCATTGTGTAAGACAGCTGACTTAACTACTGAAGCTATCATAGTTTTGTTATGGCATAGAATATTACTCGTGCTCAACTTCCCTACAGTAGTGGAGAATTTGTGAAGAAGAATATTGCTGATGTTACTGCAATTCTCGCTCCAGATAACACAAAGCTTCGAGAACAAATAGCAAGTATTTCTATTTCCCGCCACACTACAGAGAGACGTATTTCCCAGATCAGTGCTGAAATTACATACTCGTTGCAGAGTGATTTGAAGAATTCTGTTGCATTCAGTTTGGCCCTCGATGAATCCACAGATATTAAAGATAACCCTCAACTGGTGATATTTGTTCGTTATGTTACTGGCGATGGAAATGTGAAAGAAGAACTCTTGGACTTAATGACCCTAAGAGAAACCACCAGAGGGGTTGACATAAAGAACGCACTTGTCGAGGCATTATCAAATGCTCAAATACCATTGAATAAACTTGTCAGTGTTGCAACAGATGGAGCACCAGCTATGGTAGGACAAAATGTAGGCCTAGTTGGGCTCTTGACACGCGATCCCAAATATCTTGTGTGTCTCTTTATTCACTGTATCATTCACCGTGGTCATTTGGTAAGCAAGTACTTTAGGTATGACAGTGTTATGAAATGTGTTCTAGAAATTGTGAATTTCATTCGTTCAAATGCAAAAACGCACGGAGCGTTTAGAAATTTTATCGAGGAGCTGGATCTTCAAGATAAGCCAGATGACCTTTCATTCTACTGTATTGTAAGGTGGTTATCAACTAGTAATCTCCTGAATAGGTTTGTTGCACTGTTGGAGCCTATCATTGATTTCTTGAAAGAAAAGGGAAAGTCATACCCACAACTAGAAGATCACGAATGGGTGCAGGATCTGATGTGTTTTACTGATGTAATACACAACCTTCAAAATCTAAATATGGCACTTCAGGGAAAGGATAAGGTCATTTTCTGACCTTACATAGACAGTTTTCAGTTTCCAGAATAAAATAAAGCTCTTCCAAAAAGATCTAGTAACAAAAGTTTTTTACCACTTTCCACACCTGAAAAACCGAGCAAACACTTTTCCTGATATTGAAATAAAAGATAGTAAATTGGAGGAATACAAAGGTAAATTAGAAGGACTAATTGATCATTTTCAGTTCAGGTTTGATGAACTAAAGAAGCTAAAACCATGGTTCGAATTTCTTGTAAATCCTTTCCTGATTGATGTCGTCAACGATGGCTGTCCTGTTACCACACCTTTTGTTACGGAAGCTGCTTCAATACAAACAGAACTTTTGGAGCTACAGGAGGACGTGGGTTTAAAGTTGATACATAAAAGCTTATCTGCAGTTGAGTTTTGGAAGCAAGTACCAGAGACAAAGTATCCTCACCTCAGGAAAACCAGTTTCCGACTTATCTCAGTTTTTGGGACAACTTATTGCTGTGAAGCACTCTTCTTGGTAATGAAGTTTGTAAAGCCAAAATATCGTGCTGCCCTCACTAACGAACACCTGATGAGTTTCTTCATACCGCCTTAACATCACATCAGCCAGACTTTAAAGCATTAACAGCCAAAATGAAGACCCAAACTAAGCCTTCTACACGCAGTAATTAAACAGTTTAATAATGTGAGTATAACTGTATGTATATGTATATGTTTTTAATAATTAAAATATTTTTAAAATATTTTGCGGCTCTCGTACATCTGAAAAACGTTGTATGTGGCTCTTGGGTCCAGGAAACTTGGCCATCCCTTCGTATATGGGCTTGTGAGTACTGAGCAATACTCAGTTATTGGTAGAACTAGGCTCTTCCATAATGTGAGCATGATGTTTGCTTTTCTGCTGCGGAAGCTCCTCCAGATGATTCTCATTATTTTTCTAGCCGTTGTAATTTTGATGTTGTAGTGCTCTCTGAATTCTGTATCCGACGACATTATTACTCCCAGATCCCTGACTTGTAGATTTGGTGTTATCTGTTTGTCTTGCAGAGTTTTGTATCTTTTATTTTGCAGCTCCTTGTTATTACCATATCTTAGAAGTTGGAATTTTTCTTCGTTGAACTTCATATTGTTGTCTTCTGCCCACTGGAATAATGTTTCAATGTCGTTTTATAATTTTCTTATGTCACCTTCGTTCAATATTTCCTTACATATCTTTGCGTCATCTGCGAAACATGATACAATACTGTCCTTAATATCTGCATCAATATCTGCGACCATTATTATGAACAGCAAGGGAGCTAATACTCTCCCTTATGGGACAGCGCTCACGACTTCCGAGACTTCCGATTTAACTCCATTTACCACCAATCTTTGTGTTCTTTGCGTCAAGAAATTAAATATCCATCTTCCTAGCTTTCCAGTAATTCCTGTATTCTTAAGTTTGGGTGCTATGATTCCATGGTCACATTTATCGAAGGCTTTAGCAAAGTCCGTATATATTACATCTATGTTTTGTCCTCGACACAATGTTTCCAATATTTTCTCCTGGTGGTCTAGTAGCTGTGATAGGCATGATCTTCCAGCCATGTTGATTTGGGTTGTATAAGTCTTTTTCTTGTAGGTAGTAGGTAGTTTTGCTTCTAATTATACGTTCAAAACACTTTATAAGGTGTGAGGTGAGAGCCACTGGCCGATAATTCTTGGGCATTGCTGTGTTACCACTTTTAAATAGGGGGTCAATGTTCGCGTTCTTTAAGGGGAGTGGAATTTGTCCTGTGTTGAGTGATTTCCTCCATAATAAGTATAGCGGTTTTGCAATACTCTCTTTACATTTCTTCAGAAACGTGGCACTGACGCTGAATTGTCTCGCATCTGTGATAAGGCCGTAATTACATCTCCTTCCGTGAACTCGAAGTCCATTGATAGGTTTGTGCCGGAATTTGTTCTTGGATGATTTGTATCCATGTCGAAAAATTCGTCTGGGTTTTCGCCTTCCATCTCGGACTAGGGATGCTAAACACAGAGTTAAATTGTTCCCTAAGCAGTTCGCTTATTTCTTTCGAGTCATTTGTGTATTCGGCCTCCCCGTCTATCAACGAAACGAACCAATATATATATATATATATATATATATATATATATATTTCTCGTTTCTAAGGAAAAGATTGAGTATGGCGGACGCATCACGAATGTCTTATTTTAATGAAAAAAAACATCTTTGGTTTGGTTAACTTTTAATTGCAGAGAACAATATAGAACAAAGTAATCGATTTTTAACAATAATAATAATTCTACATAATATTTCTTCAACAACTTAAACTGTACAGGGTGTTTCAAGGCGACCCTAGAAATATGGAAATTGGCGGAATTTGTAGTATATATATTTGAAGGTATTTGGCGGTATTTGAAGTTTGTCATAGTAATTCCGCCAATTTCCATATTTCTAGGGTCGACCTGGAACACCCTGTACTTTTCCCTGTAATGAAAATTCATAATTATACGTTTACTTGAAAACGCAAATTTTCTACGTGGATAAGTTTTTAATATACGTTTCTTTCAACTTACGTACGTCAACATTTCATTTACGAAGCTCACAAGGAGTTGTTCTATCTACTGCGTAGTTATAGAAGCTTGTTAATCAAAACATTATTTCTCAGAATGCTACAAAGTTTCGAAATAAAGTTACTGGGAGACAAAGGGCATTCTCTGAACTCAATAATAATAGAAGCCACAATTCGTTACTCATAAATTTCACTCGCGAGGGGTGGGTGGGGGTAAAGCATTTTCTGTTCTAGATAGTTATTTGCTTTCAAATTCATTTTACCTTTCCGAGAAATCTGGCAATTTTGCCTCCACTTTCGGTAGGTTTTCTGGATTTGAGGCCATTACTGCCGGTAGTTTGTTTTGGTTCATTTTTAACATCTCTCTTCCCTTCAAATACTGAAAGTATATACAGTATATATACTGGGTGATCCAGATAAATGGGACCCATAAAAAAAAGCCATAACCCATAAAATAATATTTAATTCCTTTCATAAAAACTATATATCATTCGAAAGAGTAGAGTTACAAGTTTATTATGAAATATTTATTTTTTTAAAATGACTCCTTTCAAGTGTGCTCCATTAGTTGCCAAGCATTCCAGTGTTCTCGCTTGTAAGTTCTGCATCACTTTGCAAGAGTGTGCGGTGGTATGGCCTGTATCTCATTTGTGATGGCGGCCTTCAATTCTTGCAAGGTCGTTGGGTTATTTCTGTAGACCCTACTCTTTAAATATCCCCAGAGATAATAATCTAAGGGAGAAAATCCGGAGACCTTGCGGGCCATTCAACGTCTCCAAATCTTGAGATTAACTCGCCTGGAAACGTTTGACGCAAAACTGCCATGCAGTTCCTCGTGGTATGGCAGGTAGCTCCGTCTTGTTGGAACCAGTGGTTTTCTAGACAAAGATCTCTTAATTTAGGAATAAGGAAATCGGTCAACATTTTTTCGTAGCGATCACCATTTACAGTGACCGTGTTTCCGGTGGAATCCTCGAAAAAGTACGGCCCTATGATCTGAGATGCAGTAAGACCACACCAAACAGTTACACGCTGACTATGCAACGGGACTTCGGTAATATTCAATGGATTTTCTGTTGCCCAGAAACGACAATTTTGTTTGTTTACAGTTCCATTCAAGTGAAAATGGGCTTCGTCTGACATAATCAAAGTTGCTAGAAAATTGGTGGTGTCATTTACCTTCTGTTGGATCTATTGACAGAATTGTCGTCTTCGTGCGAAATCTCCATCGTTTAGTTGTTGCACTGTTTGAATTTTATATGGAAAGAGCATTAAATTTTGCTTGAATATACGGTGTGTTGTTCCATATCCAACTCCTAACAGCTGAGAAGCACGTCTGATGCTTATGTTAGGATTATCCTGTACAATTTCATGAGTTCTGTTAATGATCTCGTCTATCCTTGCTGTGCGCACTCTTCCAGTTGGTTTTGTTTTTCCAATGCTGCCAGTTAGGGAAAAATTTCTGATACACCGACGGATTACTTTCTTAGAAGGTGATTTTGACATCTGAAAATTTGTCTTGAAAGATCTTTGAGCTGAAACTACACTTCTTCCATGCTCATAATATTGCTCAGTTATGAAACGCAGCTGTTCCACAGTCCATGCAGTCATCTTGAAGGGTTAG
>JAJOZX010001919.1:197500-297500 GCA_023014485.1 Bathynomus jamesi | reverse complement strand
CTCGCAATCTAGCAAACCTACAAATTTAAACCTCTCATCGTACGTGATAAATCCAAACAAAAATTGTTTAATTTTGAGATCTGAACTTTTTTAAATATTATATTATAAAATTAATAAAATAAACATTAGTTTATTGTCGACACTCGCAACTTTGTCGTTTTTTTAAACGTGTTAAATTTTGTGAGTCTAAAAGAGTTTTTCACTTCTTATTCCTTCTTTTTCTTGTTTGGTTTCAAATGTTTTCAAAAAATGTTATGAAAATCTAAAAGAGTTTTTCACTCTTTATTCCTTCTTTCTCTTGTTTGGTTTCAAATGTTTTCAAAAAATGTTATGAAAGTCTAAAAGAGTTTTTCACTCTTTATTCCTTCTTTCTCTTGTTTGGGTTTCAAATGTTTTTAAATTCTTATTATGATTTTCGGGTCTAATAAATGCCGTAAACACGATGTGTTTTTCAAATACTAATTAAATGCAGTGAATCAATAAAATGAAGCTGAAGACGTCTTAGATTGAATGGCATTATATTTCTATAAAAAGGGGTTAATTAAGTTTTATTAATTAGTGAAAAACACGTTGATTTCTTCTCAAAAGAGAGAGAGAGAGAGAGAGAGAGAGAGAGAGAGAGAGAGAGAGAGAGAGAGAGAGAGAGAGTCTTAACATCGTCACTCTTAAAAAAACAACCTCAAACAGGGCGTACCAATGATGTTAATATATAATAAAGTTTATTATCGACATCATTAAGAAGTTTTCAATGGTGATTTATTTATAAAATACTAAATATTATTCATACTGCGTCAGAGGTGAAAAAAAATTAATTGCTTGTCATTTAAATGGGCGCTTATAAGACGTTTTAATATTGAGGTAATAGGAGCTAATGCTGAAAGGAATTATATATATATATATATATATATATATATATATATATATATATATATATATATATATATAGGGTGTCCTAGAATTCTGGATTCATTGGGAAAATAGACATTATATTTTTAAAGTGAAACAAACATTTCTAATGTCAGTTTTACATATTTCAGGAAAGAAAATACCCTGATAGTTCAGTATTCCAATCAAGAAACGGTGGAACTGGTATTGCTATATGTCTCCGGAAAAAGCCAGAGGGAGGCATGTCATTTATTTCACGAACATGCCTCCCTCTGGCATATATATATATATATATACATATAAGGAGAAGATTGTAGACACCATCAACCAGGGAAGTACTCCAGGGGGGGGGGTGATGTTAGGCAGGAGACAGGGAATGCTGGAACTCCCGTTTCTCCTGCCCTCCTTAGCTGAGCTTTTTCCGTGTCTCATCTACCCCGTGAGTAATCCAGCATGCTCTCAAACACGTACTTCTCCCTCTATTCCTCACTACATATACATGCATCTTACACACTGCAAGGCCGCCCGCAGCCTGACAGTCCATTATAGGCACTACCAAAGTACAAAATGTATAACTGCCCAATTACGATTAATATCTCTCACTAACTCGTTATTTTTGCCACGTACATTTCACACGATATCATAATCACAACTATGTAATTCAGATATTGAAAACAACGGTAAATACGATGACATATTTTATTCATGTTTCACTAAAACTGAATATACACTGCATCACATTCATTTAAATAAGTTGCCTGCTTAAATGTAATAAAGCACTAAGGAAACATTTCAACTAATAATTATTATCATAAAGCTGCTAACGCACAATTTATTTACACAATCCATTCATTCATTGTTATAGTTTATTCGAATATCAACTATAGGCACGTGCCTAATGTGCCTATGCCTGTGGGAGTCTTTGCACTGCACAATCTTTTCAAAGTTTGTATTAAAAAAGAAAAGAAAAGGGGTATCATTGACTCTTGGAGACCTTGTTTTTTACTCTCTCCTTCTGCGGGCGCTCGCCCTTGGCCCCCCTCCGTCCTACATAATATATATATATATATATATTTAAAGCATTCGGTTCAAAAGGTCCTGTGGTGAAACTTCAGAAGCATGGCGTTTTACGACAGCACTTTCTGAATCGACTGTACTTCAACAATAATAATAATAATAATACAGACTCAACATGTCTGAAGTTTGGGCTCATGGTCAAAAGTTCAACCTCAGTTAATTAATACATACAAATCACTTAGTATCTTTAAGAAAAATGAAAACACACTGAGTTTAATAAGAAGAACAGTGAACCTCCAATGATTGTGAAATACAGTGTCACGTTATTATCAAATAATTTTAACGAAGGAACTTGCCCTGTATTTATTTTACTGTAAGATCACATTAATGGACATTACTTAAATTAAGGTTAACAATGAATTACAATATCTATCGTCGATAAATTCTGTTAAATTGATTTTAACTGATTTTATACTTATCTTAATCGATTCTGTTAAGTTTTAATACATTTTAATGGATTTTAATTTATTCTATATTTAATTATATTGTATTAACATATAGTATATTACTGTTTTTATTTAATGTATTAATTCTAATTTCCTTTTAAAAATATAACTGCTTTTTCAAAGTTTTCAAATTACTGAGCATTTTTAAACCATTTTTTTTTAAGTTCACTGAAGTTGGAATGGTAGCTACATTGCCGAGACGTTCGAAACAAAATGTATTTAGTTTTGGTCCCCCATTTTTACGTGTATAGATTTACATAATTTTCCTAAAGTTTACTTATGTACTTTATAAAATAAGTAAATATAGAATTTTTATTATTTTTTATATGTATGATAAATTCTTAATATATTTGTTGCTATATTTTCGTTGTAAGCCCAGTAAAGGGAAGGGTATAAGAATCATAAATTGCACTTTTGTACACTCTGTATATTTTGTTAATAAAGCTGATTCATCGTGAATCTTGCTTTAATATCAATTACACAGGCGAAAGGTTTCTAATGATTACGATGAATGTTTTCTGAACTCTGATCTCATTTTACAGTTGTTTATCTCTATAAGCGTTTTACTTACTTGGCTTCAAAGAAGAAGAAATTTTTGGAATGTCGATTACTCTTTTGGGGAATGTGCTTTTGTTCTGATGGAAGGATTTTTCATCTCCGAGGCTAACACGTTCTTTTTCCACATCGGCCTTTACCTTTTCAGGACTTATTCCTTCTCCTTCTTTGAAAAATCTTTCATCTTTTTTTCCTTTCTCGACGAAAAGGGAAGAAGAGGCAACGTTGTCGGAAGTCGAATTTAGAGGAACGTCCTGGTCATATGACGAAGAAGGAGGATGATCAATGTCGAAAGAAAAGTCATCGCTTTGCAAGGAAGAACGAGAGTAACTTCGGATGATTCTGTTCCTCCTTAAAGTCTCCCTTGTCCAGTTTGTATCGCATATTGGAGACATTCCTGAGACAGTGATAAAAATTATCAGGTAAAGTTTTATAAGCTATAAACAAATTATTATATATTTTCTTAACTGTTCCTTAATAATTAATGATTTAAAATGAATGATTGGAATTTATTGAGGGTTTTCTTATTTTTATAATAATTTACGTATTACATTTGTATACATACATTACGTATGTATTACACTTGTTTACATTTATTTTTTTGTTTTGTTTAGTTTACAAATTAGAAAAATCCGATCGTTTTAACAATAACATTAACGATTTTTATTAATTTTATTATTTTTAGGCTGTAAATGGATAACATAAATTCCATTGAATTTTGTATAAGAAATTATATCTTCGTAGGTAAGAATCAGTCAATAAAATTTTTACAAACATTCTTTCTTTTCTCATAAACACCTAAAAAAACTTGCAATGAAAATACAACCATTTTAACCCTTTTAAGAGTATGAAATGTATAGATAAGTAGGAAATCATCAGTGCAAGAATACGACACAAGAGTAAATTGTTATATGTTTCATGTTCAGTGTGAACATGAAACATAATGGTATTAGTCTGACTTAAAATATTAGAAAGTTATAGTTAATTTAAGCGAATTTTTGAGGGCTGACAGCTTGTGCCATTAGCTCAAGTGTTGGTCTACGAGTGAACGCGTTTTCATTTGGATCGACAAATCCTTGATAACTGTACCTTCGTGTTTATTTGTACATCATGTTGGTCGATTGAGCTGTCGGTTCTGTTAAGAACTGAGTAAGTGATACTGCTTCGAAATTCAGACTGTCAACTGATAAAAAAAAATGTCAAAATGAAATATATATGCGGAATAGATTACTGACCTGTAGCGATCTTCCATTCATAAAGTTCTATATCCTCGGTAGTTACAAGGCCCAGTTTCAAATTTTCTTCCACATTGTTTTCAACAAGGTAATCGATCGGACTACTTTGAGGCAATGAACGTCTTCGAACGGAAAACATGAGAAAAGACCTTGTTTTTCTTTGCCTGACTTCTCTGAATTCTTTTCTTTCGTTGTAAAAGTTTGTGTTCCAGAAATATCAGCAACTTGTAAATCACTGTTATCTCTAAAACCGAGTTTTTTAGATTCTTTTCTCTTGTTTTTTACCATAACGTTTTGCGTTTCTTCTTTTGTCCAATTTTTACCCACTGAATATTTGGATTCAATTCGGTTTTGTTCTTTAGTTTTGAAAAAGGCTTTCCTACGACTAAAAGGACTCAGTGATCTGGATTTGGTAATTCCTGAATTTGATTTCTCTTTCAAAGAATTTCTATGAAATATACTTCTGATGAGAGTTCTTGGCTCCTTGTTTGAAGGTTTACATTCAGAATGAAGAATATCTGTTATCTTTGAATATGTCGTGATAATAGATTCTGCATTAGAAGGGACATTTTTTCCAGACGAAGGAGAAAGCTTTTCAATTTCTTCAAAGGAAATTGTTTCAGAATTCCGCATAAGTTTTGGAATTACTGTTTCTGAATGTGAGTTAACTTCACTTTTATTTGAGTGCTTTTCTTCCACTTCTTTTCCTTTGATTGACTCAGTTTCTTCAAATTTATCAGTTTCATTCAAGTGATTCTTTTCTAACTTTTCACTTTCTTGA
Organism: Bathynomus jamesi; assembly: GCA_023014485.1. Taxonomy (NCBI): domain Eukaryota; kingdom Metazoa; phylum Arthropoda; class Malacostraca; order Isopoda; family Cirolanidae; genus Bathynomus; species Bathynomus jamesi. Next base: position 292,521 of record JAJOZX010001919.1, on the reverse strand, counting down.
AAATGATTTTCTTTCACCTCTTCATGATTATTTGAGTGAATATCCTCCAATGTTTTTTCTTCGTCCAGTAGATTTTCTTCCAAAGTTTCACGTTGTCTTATACATTCTTCTCCTGACTTTTCATTTTCTTCGGGGCTTTTTATTGAGTTTTCAACATGAAACGCGTGTTCAAAAATTTTCTTTTCAGAATCTTCGCTAGGATCTGTTTTATCGGGATCTGCTAAACTTTCTTCAGTAGAATCATTCGATTTCGTGTCTCTAGCAAACTTATCTTCAATGACTTTGTTAGTGTAAATCTCTCTTATCGTAGTTAATTTATTGGTATCACGAACAAATGACTCTGGATTTGACAGCGGAAAACGTTTTTTAATTTCTATTTCCTCATTGTCTTTCTCAGATTCATTGTTCATAAGGTTCAAATAATGTGACGAAGAAGACTTTTCTATGAATATCTGTTTTTGTTCCGTGGACACAAGGGGATCGCATAAAACGTGAAGAGGTTTGGACTTATTTATTTCACCTTCCTTGTCTTTGTTTTGTTTTGATTCATTAGTACTTTGGTCTATAAATGTTTTGGTAATGTTTTCTACCACATTATCGCAGTAGTCCTCTTCTGTTATTTCTTGAATAGTGAACGTTTTGGTTGTAAGAGTAGAAGAATCAAACCCATCTTTTATAATGAAGCCATGTTCATTATTTCCATTGAAGTAATTTTTTGTAGTTGCCTGGTCGTCATTAGTTTCGAGTTTGTTTTTAATTTTAAAAGGCGGAGAATTTGGGGGAGCTATCAAAGCAGGTGTTAATTTTGTTTCATTTTCCGCGAGACTTTCAGAATTGTTCATCCCTTTCTTTTGCCTTCCGTTTTGATTATGTTTATTGAGGTGTTCGCTGCTCCTGGTAAATCGTTTATTATAAAAGCTATCACTCGCTTTAATTTGAAGAGCTGAGTTGATTCCTTGAGTTTTGAAAGGTTTGGGAGCAACATTTGCAAAGTATCTTGAGGTGAATTCCTTCCTCAAAGTTTCGTTTTGAAGGTCATTGTGATTATAAACAGGTCTATAAAACTGCTGAGAGGGTTCGAGAAGTAAAGGCAAAGACACTCTTTGTCGTGGTACAGGGGATTGTTTCCTTTCTCTTATCTTTAATTCCTTATCAACTGTCGGATCTGTTGCTCTAAACCCAATTCGATTGCCAAGTATTCTGAGAGATCTTGGGGAGCTTGAATTTAAAGAATCAGACAGAATAGATGGGAAATCTAGGCACTCGATATCACTAAAACAAGAGGGTCGTCTTGGATACTTAAATAAAGTTCCAGTTTCTTCGCCCTTATTATTGTCACTTTTCCCATTCTTTGGTTTTTTTAAAGGCGACTTAGTGGGTGTAATGCTATAAATATCAAAAAATGACATTTCTTCCTCATCTGGAGACGATCCGCAGGCCGAAGTTAACTCTAACTGGGGTAAGGCACTCACTGACTGACGTTTAGGAGATGGGGAACGACGTTTGGTGAAGGGCTTATTAATTTGTTCCATAATTTTGAAGCTTTCTGTTTCTTCCGGAGGCGTTACGACAATTTCAGGAATATTCGGACAGTATTTGACTTTGTTAGAATTCTCAGTAAAGTAATTTTGCTCTTTATCTTGTGTTTTAGAGGAGGATAACTTACGACGTTTAATTTTTACGTAATTCTTGAAAGTCATTCAAACAAGTACAACGTATGATGATAACCTTATAGAATAGGCCTAAAAATGAAAAATAAAAAGTATTAACATAATTCAAGGCATTAAGATTGAGAATATTAAGAAAGGATATTAAAATAATATAAAATAGAGATATAAATCCATTTCCTCAAAATTCATAAAGTATTTTACTCAAAACACCTAATTTAACTCAACTCACGATAACCTAACCTAACTTATCATAAATAAACCCAACTACTGTAGTTAGATCTGTACCATAAACTGCCCTAATCTAATGTGTCAAGTTAGATTAAATTAGGTACCCATAATTCGGGATTTCCACGATTTTTTATTTTGAGAATATCCTAGTAAACAAAGATACGTTTACTGGACCTTCACAACGTATATAAAAGACTTAATAAAGCATTTAATAAATGACAAATGTTTGAAGGAATGGCTTTTGCTTATATCAATCATATCCGAAAAGGAAATAATTATAAAATATTTTAGTCAGCGCACGTAGTTCAGTGAATAACACCTTTTCACTGAAAGCGAAGTGAATACACAGAGGTGAGGGGTTCGATTTCCGATGGTACCGGTACTAATAATCCAGGAATTATCTCAATTGGTCATATTAATTTGGCCTGAGCTCTGTACCAGTTTCTGGCCCTCCTGACTGATTATTCAAACTTATTTTAAATTGTAAACTTGTTATTATAACCATTGTTTAAGAGGGATCTAAAGGTCCCAGAACACGTTCTTAGAGTTACATTGTAACAGTCATTTCCTGGGGCTACGTCGTAGCCAATGTCGTAACGCCGCTTCCCGTGGATTAGTGAAGTTAAGGGACACTGGGTGGGTTAGTAGTTGGATGGGAGACCGTTCTCTGTGTCCAGATAATGTATCGACCCCTGGTTCGGATCCCGCGTAAAGAATTAGGCCTCCTCCGTCATATGGCCTTTGACTGGAGGAGATTGTAGACACCAATCGACCAGGGAAGTACTCCTGGGGGGAGACATTAGGCAGGAATCTGGGAGTGCTGGAACCCCCCCCCGTTTCCCCTGTAACTGTCCTTCTTAGCTGATTTTTTCCGTGTCTCATCTACTCTGTGAGCAGGCCAGCATGTTCTCAAACAAACACTTCTCCCTCTATTCTTTACTACAAATATCAGCATTGTTTTTAGGAGTCTCGAAGACCTTGATTTCGGCTCTCTCTTTCTCCTTCTATTGGCGGAGAACATTTTTTGCGGGCGTTTGCCCTTGGTTCCCTGCTTCCTGCATTAAAAAAAAAAAGAAAGTTGTTGCGAAGGAGGTTAAACAACCCCATCATTATATTTTAGTTCATTTTCTGTCTAAATTGTGTTCAAAACATCCGTATAAAAAAGGCGATAATTGAATTTAAAAATACATTTTAGTAATTTTCAAACTTTATCATGGTTTGGATTATTTATGTAACATATAATTTTATGAATTAAATTTATCTTTCCTTTGTGACGAATTTCTTTAATGAAGTGTGCATGCGAGTAATTATACAGGGTGATCCAAATAGGTGTTCCAAAAATAATTTATTGCATATTATTTTTGGAAATACCCGTTTGGATCATCCTGTATTGTACAAAATTGTATATGTTTCAAGTTTTTAAAATCTAAAACATTCGTATGCTGCTGATAAAGTAACCTGAAATTGTTACCGAGTCACTGAGTCATTGAGTCTGTATCTAAGAGTACAGTAATCTATTAATCTATTCAGTTGACATAGATATTAAGTTCGGATCACCTGAAGATCAGGGGCCCCAGCCTTCTTTAGTTAGCCTTATACGGCTAACTAAAGAAAATATCACGACCTAACCTAACCAATCGTCAAGGGCGTACAGTTGACCCAACGATTGGTTAGGTTAGGTCGTGGTATTTTCGTTAGTTAGCCTTATAAGGCTAACTAAAGAAGGTTGGGGGCCCCTGATCTTCAGGTGATCCTTAAGTTCTAATCCAGTCTAAAGTTCGTATAGGCGGTGTATTTGGGGATATACCTTGGTAACTCTCATTCAGAGTTGACGATACTAAAATGTTTAGACAAACGAAGCCTATTTGTCGTACAAGGCACCTTTTTTCAAATTTAATGCAATTTTTGCCACTAATTAAAAATCTTAATCATAAAAGCGTTTTTTTCTCTCAAAACAAGAATTTTTTTTTAAGAAATGACGTAACCTGGTTTTTGAGGTATGCCATTGGTTGAATTAATGGCGCCCTCGGAGAAAACGTGACGTCAATGAAAATAGAGGAGCGCGACTGGTCAAAAAATAATCATACGATGGAAGATGGCGCCGCGCAGGGGCACAATAATACATAATAATGGGTAGTGAACAATGGCGCATTCACTTTATACCCCTCGCATAGAAATTCTGCGCGAGGTGCGCGGATCGTAATGGAACGCGTGACGTCACGAATGACAATAACCAATTTTTTAAAACTTTTCTCAAAGTTTACCTTACGTTAAAATTTATACTAATTTATTAAAAGTTCCAATTTACGAGTACCAACACTCGTTTTATTGGTTCGCAGCTAAAGATTGATGACGTAATTATTTCAGAGACGATGATAGCTCTTTACTGACAAACACTCCAGTTTGGATTAATTAATTTTTATATAAATAAAAAATTATGGTTAGGTCGTAATTTTAAATTATTCTCATAATTTGAAATCCAACTAATGCATTTCCATTAAACAGAAATAATAATTTATTTAAAGTATTTATTACATGTAGATGTAATTTATATTTGTACGAAATCTTTCGTAGTAGATTTTAACGAATTAATTAAATTTAAATTACTACCTAACCATAATTTTTTTATTTATGTAAAAATTAATTAATCCAAACTGGAGTGTTTGTCAGTAAAAAGATATCATCATCGTCTCTGAAATAATTACGTCATCAATTTTTAGCTGCGAACCAATAAAACGAGTGTTGGTACTCGTAAATTGGAACTTTTAATAAATTAATATAAATTTTAACGTAAGGTAAACTTTGAGAAAAGTTTTTAAAAATTGGTTATTGTCATTCGTGACGTCACGCGTTCCATTACGATCCGCGCACCTCGCGCAGAATTTTTATGCGAGGGGTATAAACAGTGGCGGATTTAAGGTGCGCGGGGCCCTAGGCCGGTTGGAGTGCGGGGCCCCAAACTACGCAAAGCTAGCTTAATTAACTGAAATGAAGATTTACACCCCCATCCCCCAGTGGTGACCTTACGGGGCCCTCAAATCAATGGGCGAGCGAAGCGTTAAAATAAATTTACTTTTTAAACAATATTCAATTTATTGATAATTAATTAGCCAAATGACCATTTCATAGTTGAACATTACACATTTGTTTTTTTGAAGCTTAACAATAAAAAATAACTATAATAATACACCATTAACAAAAAATAACTATAATAATACACCATTAACAACTAAACAGAATACCACTTGACTGACATGCAAATGATGCAATGAGTGGGTTTTGTTTATTGCAGGCAATTTGTACGGTACACTTAACTATTTCTCAGTCAAAAAAGATTTTTTTTCTAGCCTTCTTACTTGCAAACTGTTTGATGACATCAGTAAAATCAAGCACCCTTAATTTCTCATGCTCAATGCTCAACAGGGTGAGTGAAGACAAACGGTCCTGCCCCATGGTGTTTCTTAGATAATTCTTGACTAGTTTCATCTTGGAGAATGATCGCTCCCCAGTGCAGTTTGTGACAAACATGCAGAGATAGAGTCGTAATACAATTTCAACATTAGCAAATGTTTCTACCATGTCATGTCTGTGAATTATCTCATACATTTCTAGTTCAGGACTTTTTGCAGCCTTTGCACCACCTGATGAAGGAGCACTTTCAGGTGAATCTCTTGGAATGGATTTCATAAGGTGTGCAAACTGCAAAAGCTCCGACTCCAATCCAGCCTCCAAGTCCTTAGGATATGAAGACACAAGCTTTTCAGCAGATGCTTTAAGCTCAGTGTTCGTTTTGTTTGAGATTTCTGATAAAAACCCAAATTTCTCTCGAAGGTCGCTGTAAGCAGCACTGCGTTGTTGTAGGGCAGCACAGAGCTTGTCAATGATGGGCAAGAATGCAGTCACTCTAAACTTGTCTCTCCCTGTCAGCATAACATCCTCCGCGGAGTCTAGTTCATCGTGGTGACGCTTGCGCTTCCTAATACGCTGCGTGTCGGCGTAGTATGCATCATTACTCGTCACATCACAGGGATCACACTTAGCCATAGCTTTTGCTTCAAAGTCATCGAACTGGGATCTCAGGTCTTTAGCAAATTGTAAAAGAGACTCTAGCAGTGTGACAGCTGTGTTGGGAGAGCCCAGATTTTTGCAGCTGGATACTGCTACTCTGAAACCTTTCCAATACTGTATCCCAAACTTCAAGAAGAATCACTGTTTCAAGTTTTTTCAAACCTTTGAGAAGACCACTTGCTTCAGCTCTTGTTTCAGCTGGCTGATTCTGATATGAGAATAACTCTTCCAGAACAATGATGTCTTCTTTGTGTGCTCTACTGAGAGCAGCTACAGCATCTGCTCGTGCTGACCAACGAGTGTCTGAAAGTATTTTATCAACTTTCAACTTCTTATCTTTATTAGTCTCTAGTACCTCACGGTGTCTCCTCCAACGATAAGTAGATGCAACAAGAAAGGAGTACATATTTTGTACCAGAGCAAACAATGACACTGCAGCAGGACAGCTTTCTGCAGCACACTTAGCCACCAAGTTTAAGGAATGAGCCATACATGGTATGTACTCAGCTTCACTACACTCATTTTGATTATCTGTTGGGTCCCCAGATATTTACCAGACATGTTGCTGGCATTGTCATAGGACTGTCCTCGGCAGTCGATAACTGGAATGTTCTTCTCTTTAAGAAAATCAAGAACAGTTGTAGCAATATCTCTGCCAGTGTGGCTTAGCATGGGAATAAACTGCAAAAACCTTTCAACTGGACCTGTAGTAGGCAGTACATAGCGGATTGTAAAAGTAAGTTGATCCATGTGTGAAATATCAGGTGTGGAGTCAACAGAAATTGAGAAGTGAATAATGTCTTTGTACAATGACGGGTTCTGTTTAGCTCTTTCACAGCTGACTCTTTGAAGTCACCATCACAGTGTCGACATTCTGCGCTTCCCTTTTTCAACCAATAGTCACACACATTTTCAGTAATTATTTTAGGCCATAATCCAAGATCCGTTTCAAATCCTTGCTCAGTACCGGTATTCATAACTTTCACTTCCTCTTGTGTCTCCTCACTGTCACTGTGTTCAGGTTCAATTGCGCTAACTACACTAGGTTCAGTACTAGTTGTGGCTTCTCCAGTTGTTTCAGGCGTAATTGGTGTCTCTACTGATTCAGATTCAGTTTGACCGGATTCAGTTTGAGTTTGTGATTTTGCAGATTCAGATACTGTTGGATATGTCAACCATTGAGTTATTTTTGGTAGTTTTTTACTCTTTGGTTTACGTCTGCCTTTTCTTGTCGTTTAACAGAGCCAGCTTTATACTTCCTCCCTTGATCACGATCACGACTTGTTGATTTCTCCATTGTGCCTCAGTGCAGCCTCACTGCCTTATCCTGAAACATAAAAACATAAAAAACAAACTATTTACACTTGACCCTCGGTTTAGTATTAATTAATACAGTTTAATTAATTAATTAAATACAGACACTAAACAGTTGTTCGGGTGAAAAAGTCGCTTTATGGGAAAAGTCGCCAGCCCCCACCAGTGGCGACTTTTTCCTTAAATATGTATAAAATGTATTTATTATGAAATCTAAGCTAAACTGACCTAACCTAGCCTAAGTACGTTTCATATAAAAAAATTAATTACATTAATTTAACATTTTTCAACTTATTTATGTTATTATAAAGCTGACTAAAACTCCCCCATCCCCATTTATTGACTGGCGACTTTTTCGAGATACGACTTTTACCATTACTTACCACTAAACACACTCACATGTGCACTCCACAGCGGCCTGAATAGAACTAAACTCCCGCCAGCAAAGAGAGTGATACCATAATTATCACTAATCATTAATCAATTGTATTATTTATAGTGGAATCCAACATTATAATTATATGTGAGGGCGCGGGGCCCTCACAGGCGCGGGGCCGTAGGCCATGGCCTACTCGGCCCCCCCCTAAATCCGCCACTGGGTATAAAGTGAATGCGCCATTGTTCACTACCCATTATTATGTATTATTGTGCCCCAGCGCGGCGCCATCTTCCATCGTATGATTATTTTTTTACCAGTCGCGCTCCTCTATTTTCAATGACGTCACGTTTTCTCCGAGGACGCCATTAATTAATTCAACCAATGGCATACCTCAAAAACCAGGTTACGTCATATGTCCTTTAGGCCGCGGGAACACATAACATAAATAAAATACGCAAGATCGTTGCAACCCAACTCGATTAGTTTAATTAGAAATATTAATTATTACAGTAATAGCCCCATTTAGGTTAATTAACAATTTATACCAACACGAATTAAGTTAATTATTAGACTGCCGTCAGGTTTCTGAGCAATTTAATAAGATCCTCTCCTTTAACGCGTTATATACTGTAATATAACAATTTTAATCCATGAACATAAGAGGAAATAATAGAACTTATCATTTATTTGAATCATTTATTTATTTATAAATAAATAAATGTTTGTTTTGTGAATTTAATTAATTTGTAAGTGAAAGAGACACTTTACTGCAAAAAACTTCACTTTTTTCTACGTGAAGGTCAAAATATGAAAAAAAACCCTCCTCGGGTGGATACACCCGAGGAGGATGCCAGTGGGCGTCGAAACTGTCGTGGAAATAAACTCTGTCTATTAGAGTGGGTTTTTATTTTCAGACACTTTACTGTTAGCAGATATAACTTAGCTGTTAACTATTAGGTTAGTTTATGGGATCACCTGAAGATCAGGGCCCCCATGTATTTTTGTTTTTTGCTTTACAGTACCAAATATAATAATAAATTAAATTCAATGCCCGGTTAGGTCAACTGTACGCCCTTGACGATTGGTTAGGTTATGTCGTGATATTTACGTTAGTTTTAACGGAGATATCATTTGGTAATTGAGACTGGAGGCCCTGATCTTCAGGTGATCCTTATTAAATTCCTGTCCATTGATACTCATTACGACTTTCTTGGTGATTTCCTTTCAATTACAGAATTTGTCAAACCTGTGCCTACGACAGGTTAGGTCTTCTCCAAAGATAATTGCTCACAAGATTGTTAGGTCTTGCTTGAAAATACGAGTTTTTGACGTAATATGACATTGCTAACTAGTCTGTAGAAAGGTTAACTTTAAAAGGTTATTGAATTTCCTGAATTAGTGATGTACAAATAAGCCGTATTTTCGTGTTTGATTGATGCGTTTACTAAGACGATGTACATTTATTAACCACTTTGGTTCCTTTCGACAAAGCATGTCGCGTTCCTGGAGAGAAATTAGTTTTGGAGAGGGCCTAACCTGTCGTACTCCCAGGTTTGACAAGCTCTGTAATTGGAAGGAATTCACGAAAGGAGCGCAACGAAATTCTGTACCGGGTTTGAGGGATTTTTCTGTAGTTTTGACAGATGACATAAATTTAACAATTTTTGATAAGTTAAACTTAGACAATGGTCTGAAAACTCACCCGGTTTAAATCCGCGTGAAAATCTGGGTACAATTGTTCAACAAAGAGTTGAAGTAGCTCTCTAAAGTATTTGAAGAGGCCAAGACCGAAATTCAAGCGAAACTTTGGTCAGAATGTTCAAAGAGGCTTTGCAAAGCATCGAGATTGACAGAGTTGTTTGGTCGATCCCTGAGTTTCCTTCAAAATCGTGTTAAATTGCTGTTGGAAGCGCAAGAAAAGAATATTGGTTGTTATTAAGTTGTTACAGGTTTTTCAATTGATCAAAATATTTTTATTTTACCTCCAAAACCGGTAAAGAATTTTGTTACGCCTTCAGACCGTCGTTATAGGTATTAATCGGCAGAAAATTCAAAGAAAAACCCTTTTTTTCAGGGTTTTAGAATAATAAATGAGTACCTTAACTCTAGATTACCTATCTTCATTTTACTTAGAAATTTACTCAATAATAATAATAATAATAATAATAATAATAATAATAATAATAACTTGCGTAATTATGACAAACTACCAAAAAATCAAGTGTACCGAGGACCGAGATGGGTAATCTAGGGTTAACTTGGAAACGCGAAAATTAAGAATTTTTAAAATACTAAAACCACCTTACAGGCTCAGGCATTGATGGCACAATTAAATTTAAGTAATTAAAATTATATATTCAGTAACATACTATATAAGATAAAGACCTTTTACTAACATAATATATTTGGAAACCAAAGTCATTCGTTAATTACAAAACTAATAATCGATCTTCCAAAAAATTCATTAGTTCCCTCACTCGTTTGGTTGATACACAGCTCAAGATTGATGACTTTTTTGTCCGAAACCATATTTAAACTAGACAGCAGCCTCGAATGGCGTAAAGGTTTTCTACAAAAAGAATGGAAGAAATTTTTTTGTAAGAAATTTTTGGCCTAAACCTTGAATCCAAACTATGTCAATTACAATGGGTCACAGCTGTTTCGACAGTGTTTTGAATAAGCTCATTCTGAAAACTGACATCTGGTGTAAAGACAATGTTAAAATTACACTTCCTAACTTATCTTATATGAGAGTCTCACGTAACAGTTCGGATTATAAAAATAATTATATGTCCTCATTTAAACCTGTAAAAATATTAGCGTTTAAAAATATCCTTTAACAAAATGGACTAACTTGGGTTATCTTAATATCCGATATCTAATTTTGACATTAACGCATTAACTAAACGTGAATGACAGCCACCAACGTTACACAGCCAACGTTCGTAGTTAAGGGTGTAACACCGTGTCCTCATAAACAAAGAGAAGCTACTGAGGTCGGGAGGGGGGGGGGGGGTTCGGCTACCGATGGGTGCCGATTCCCCGCTGCCCTTCTGACTGATTATTTATTATCAACACTCCGTGCGTGTTGACAGTCACTACAGAAAACAAACAAATATGACGCGATAAATAAATAACTTAATTTTTAGTCTTATATAAAAACTGTACAACAACATACATTTATACATACTTCTCTTTTTATTTAAGTGTTAATGATAAAACATTATTTACATAATGTAATTTTAGGTTTTAGAGTAACGAGTCTGAAATATTCATTGATTCATAAAGTTTGTAAAATTTTTGCCAAAAATTTTTTTTTATCCTTTTTTATTATATTTTGGAGTACTAAAAAAACAGTCACATTAAGTAATACTAAATTTGGTCATTTACAACTGGATTATGATGATATTTATGGCTAATTAGTACTTAGTGAAACTAGTAATTAGTAAATAGTGAAATTAGTGATTATAAACGTTTGAAGCAACAATTTTTGAGTCGAACGAGTTCCTTAAAGTCGCCATATATTTCTTGACAATTAAATAATCTCACAGAGGAGGAAGGATAGCACTGCAGAGCTGGGCACTTGCGGCATATTTTGCGGTACTGCGGTACTGCGGTACTACCGTACTACCAAACCGGTACCAAACCGGTACGCGGAAATTTGAATGCGGTAGCGGTACTGCGGTACTTTCAGCGATCCTTTGCGGTACTGCGTTATGCGGTTCCGGTTTGCGGTAGTACCGCAGTACCGCAGTACCGCAAAATATGCCGCAAGTGCCCAGCTCTGGATAGCAGATCATTATATCACAGTATCTATTCAGAAATTCATGTTACTGCTAATAATAATAATGATAATAATAATAATATTCAGTTAGGAGGGCTACAAACTAGCATAGACCGCGGTCTATTGCACTAACAACTATCGGGAGTCGAACCCACGACTTTAATGTCTTCCCATATAGGGAAACTATGTTACCCAGTGACTTACACGTGTTGGCTCATGTTACTAATGTATGCATATATATATATATATATATATATATATATATATTACATTACTGAGATAAGAGCTTCTCTTCTGCGTAAGTATACGTAGATGATAATAGTGAAAAGATCAAAAGATCAATTTTGTAAGGAAGGAAATTCTATCCACTGAATTACCGCGACAACCTGATTGACATAAACTTTTGGTCGACTTGAGACTACAAATTTTGGAATAAATATTTTAGTCTGCATTTGGACCTTTTATGTGTGTGTATATATATATATATATATATATATATATAATATATATATATATATAATCAGTCTAATAAATTCGAAATTTATACAAGGATAAACAATAAAAGATATTAAAAATAGTCTAAGCGCACTATATAAGTTTTTATAAATAAATTATTTAATTCCGTCTATATTTACAAATGCCTGTTTCTTTCAACAAGTTACATTTCATGGTCTGTCACACAGCGTGTGCTTGTAAACCTTCTACAAATTCAAGGCTGTTTGCACGTAATTTTAGCATATTGGTCTTAAAAATAGTGAATGCAATGATTTAGAAAAAAGATAGAAAATATCTCACGCAAGTTTGAGCTAAAAATAAAGTGCACACCTACAAAAAAAAAAAAAAAATGTGCCCTACAAATTTTGAAAATAGAAATAACTCCGGAAATGACGTCTGTAAATGTTGGTTTGCTCATTGTATCAGTTGCTCGGAGACATTAGCACCGGATAATAATAGCAGTAGTACTAGCAGTAGTAATAATATAATTACATCAAATTTGGACTGCTAGGAAACATTATATACATACAGTATATATATATATATATATATATATATATATATATATATATATGGTAAATCTGGTAAAAGTTTGGTGCGTCGGTCTCCCTTCATACGAAGGTCAAGCTGGTGGGCCCACCTCTGAGTTGCTTCTCTGCGATCTCCTTCGCACATAGCCAGGCACACCCGGCTCATCTAGTACCGTCCTGAGTCAGGCATCTAGTTTTCTTTCGAAGATTTCACTTTTGACCCCTGTGACGTTCGTGAGGTCCTTTGGAAGGTGGTTAAAAAGTCTTTGTTCCCTGACAACTAAGCTATTTTCCTTCAGTGTTGAGGGTGTCCATTGTCGGATCTTTAGTTTGGGAACACTACACATTCTACCTTTCCTATTTTCCAGTGTTGTTTGGATATTAATTGGGTTTAGTTTGAGGTTAGGTACCAGTTGTTCGAACATTTTCCATATGTAGATTATGATGTATCTCTCTCTTCTTCTTTCCGGCGAATACAGATTTAATTTACGTAGTCTTTTCCAGTAGTTGAGTTCTTTGTAGCCATCAATCTTGGCTGTGAAATTTCTCTAGACTTCTTCTAGCTTATTAATTTCTTCTCTTTTGAATGGGGACGTCAAAACTAAGCGGTATTCAAGTTTTGGTATGATCAGTGTTTACAGCAGGGGAATCATTACCTTCTTGTCCCTTCTTTTGAATGTTTTCAGTAGCTATCCCGAAACTCTTTTTGCTTTGAGTATCGCTATCTGATCTGTGTTTTAAATTTTGCATCATCGGTCGTTATTACTCCTAAATCCTTTGCTTTCGCGCTTTTCTGAATTTTCTATCTATCTGGGCATAGTATGATATTTAAGTTCTTCATTTTTTCCATATCTCAAAAGCTGAAATATCTCGGTGTTATATATATATGTACATATTATGTAATTATATACCCATATTTTTCTTCTATATAGCTAAATTTATTGAAGTTAGTTTCTTCTAAGGAAATAAAACAACTCTCTCCTCCATCTAGTCAAATTCCAAAATCAGGCCATAAATCTGACGTTTGTGAGAAACTGGACCGAACAGGTAACGTCAGATTAATTTCCATTTAGAAATGAAACTTATTTTCAGTGTAGCATCGCGAAAGTTGCATTCATTTGTATTCAACCGAAGAAGTAGATACACTGTCGATGGGTGGATGGAAGGACAATTAACCCGCTTGCATCCAAAACCCCTCTACCCCCAAAACGGTTTAGCTAGAAAAATTTTGTGCTACAAATTACAATTTCTAGAACGAGTTTCACCTATTTTGGGCCATGATTTATTGTAAAGTATTTCCTGAGTATTTTAAGCAAAAAGTGCTATTTTTAAGAATAGGGGAGATATCGTGGAAACTGTATTAAGTGATGGGCAAAATGTCTGTAAGAGGGTTTACATCACTAGATTTAAATATAGATCTATCAACCCGATAATGAAAATATAATGCCAGAAATAGTGTTACGCAATTATACACACGAGAGTGCTTCAACTTGAATTATAAAGACTGTTGCTAAAGACCCATCCTGGGGAAGACGCTACCTCAGTAAATGATATACGGGGGTGAAATAAGGCGCGGGACTGAACGCTAGGTCTAGCAAGCTTATGACAAGGCTAACTACAAATAAAAATATAATTACAATTCTTTAAAATATGTCTAACCACTGCAATTTCAACAGCTTATATTTTTTCATAGTTTTAGACACCAAATTAATGAAAATTACATTTTAACCTAAAATTAGTGATCTTGGTGCACATTGTCAGGTGGTCCCTTGCCAAAAATATATCGACTACAGAAAAGCAACTCTGCTTATCAACAACGTGAAAGAATATGATAATAAAAACCCACTCTAATAGACAGAGTTTATTTCCACAACAGTTTCGATGCCCACTGGCATCCTCTTCGGGTGGATACAGATTCGTTTTTCTGTATCCACCCGAAGAGGATGCCAGTGGGCATCGAAACTATTGTGGAAATAAATTCTGTCTATTAGAGTGGGTTTTTATTATCATATTGTGACTTTCACGTAGAAAACGTAAGTTTTTTGACATTTAACGTGAAAGAAGCAGTAGAGAGAAGACAAAAAGATTTGTTTATGGAATGGTTGTTATTATTAAAAGAAATTTAAAGAGATGAAAAGAAATACAGTAGGTATGAACGAAGCCATTTTGGTATACAGAGAAAGAAACATATCTGATATACATGTGGCTCAGTAGCAAGGGGATTTTTCTAGGATTCCCGGAATTTTCATCGTGGGAAATATCATCGTCGGAAAGATCATCGTCGGAAAGATCATCGTGTGGAAAGATCATCGTGCGGAAATATCATCGTGCGGAAATATCATCGTGCGGAAATATCATCGTGTGGAAGGATCATCATCAGTGATAAGTTATATAAGTTTGTAGTAATGCCTAGTTAAGAATATTAATTTTTGTTTAATTATTATAATGTTTAATATAAATCATTTACTAATAATTGTGAAATTGTTTGAAATTAAAATGGGTAGAGTTGGCAGTCCTGAACAGAGGTCGAGAGAGCAGACTACCCCCACAAGGGAGGGAGTCTTCTGGCGGCGCGTTAAGCGTGAGGTTAACGTCATGTAACGTAAAATTTAATTAATTGTTTGTGTTCCTCTCCGACGTAAATTATTATAATAGAAATTCCGTACTCGCATCCCCCTAAATTACTTAAACCATTTTCGGAGTTAAATAAATAATAAAAAGTGTTAAAAGAGTGTTAATAAAACCCCCCCTTTGTTTTGTAACGGACTTTCATAGTCGTCTCGGCGTGGCTACCAGAATCTTTATACGGTACGGCGAAAAAGAGTGTAGAGAAAGCAAACGATAAATGAAATAGAGAGCTGATAGAGAATAAATAAAGAAGAAAGTAAAATAATAAAAGGCGTTCACTACATCTGGTGGCTAGCGGTGGTCTTACATCATATTTTGTATGAGGCTTACCCACGTGACTAGTATTTCGATTAAAATTCTTCCAACCCGGTATATTAGTCAATAGCGTTAATGAATATTTTATTTCGATTATTAAAATATCTAAATGCAAAGTTTACCCCGTTTGCAGGCAAATTTCGATTTTCATTCTTTAAAATTCATTATAAATGTAATTTCAAAATGGCGCCCATTGTCTTCCAAATTATTCTGAGTCACGTCGCTTCAAAATTTTTGCGCGTCAAAATTTGTTGTTTGAGATCGAGTCTAGACTCAAAACTTATTTTAGTCGTTACAGAGTCGGTAGAAAAACTTGTCCGACTCAATATTGCGAGTCATTATTACGTTAAATTTCGTTCATTAGGTCGGAGAGGACATAGTTTTGAAAATTATCGTGCTGCCTGAGGACTCAATTTTTCTTTTTTTTCGTCTCTTCCACTGTTATGCCTGTTCAGCTTACCTTTGTTTACTTTTTGTGTTTAAACTTTTGGAATTAGTGATAATTGTGATCAGAATAATGATTAATAAATAAATTTTATACAATCCTGTCAAAATGTTTCAGCGAAAATTTGTACCGATTGTAAAACATTTCATGAACATGAAAAATTTTCTGGGTTTCATTAGCAGATTTTTGATTATATTTCGATTGGTTGTACATAAATTATAATGATAGGCTTATTTTAAATAATTGTTTATATAGATTTACGGGCTTTTTGCTTTGCTTCGCTTCGCGCTAAAATAGGATTACGTTACATTTTAAGGGACAAATCGAAAAATAATCTTAAACATATTAAATTTGTCAGATTTGGCCGTATAGGATTGTGTTAAATTTCAAAATAAGCAGAATTCGTTTAACTGAAATAGAGAAATTGTGTTGTGAAATTTTCTGTTTTTTTTTTTATTTTTTTATATACTCATTAATTATATACTCATTAATTATATACTTACTTATTAACTTATACGTATATATTAGTTATATATATAATTATATATATTTATATACTCATAAAATTTGGTAGGTAGGCTGATTATCTATTTTTTTTCCTCTCCGTTCCTTTCGTTCATTTCACGACAATTCCGACATATTTGGTAAAATGGCTATTGTATTGTACTGAAGGATTTCTTGTAGGCCTATCGTTAAATATTGTTCGGAGATTAACCGTTACTACGGTATCTCTCTATTGAGTAGTAAATTCTTAGTTATTTAACAAAATTTTAATTGGTTTAACATAAATAATCATAGGATTTTTCTTTAATAAGCACAAATGTTATGCATTAAATTCTAAATTGTGCTTTCCACGCGTAACATTGAATTTATTAATTATAGGTCTAAAAGTGCGCAGTAAATTTTATTTTTATTTTGGGGACCTATATGAGTTAAGGTATACATATTTTACTAAATCTCGATATTATAATTTTTTTTGAAATTACAGAAAATTGTGTAGAAAATTCTTTTCATATATTTTCTTTACGTTTTATAAATTCATTCAATAATCAATTTTATTTGTATAGGTAGGTCGATTTTTATTTTTCTTTCTTTCCAGTTCAATGACAATGGTAAAATTTTGATTGGGAATTTAGAGTGTATTCTAAAAAGGATGTTTTGATTTGATATTTTAATTTGGGTATTAGAAATGAAAAATGTCCTTTTTTTTTAGTTCGAGCGTTTGCATAGAAAAAAAAAAAATTACAAAATTATGTCAGGATATAATGCAGTTTCATTCGGTTACGTAGGGATATTTGTATAGAGGTTCGCTTACAAACAAAGCGACCGCTCTCAATTAGGCAATGTTTTGTTTGTTTACAGTAGGTTACGTGTATTTTTGAGTGCATATTATCTATTCTTATTTAGTATAACTATGCAAATTTTTAGTTTCACTTGGAAACGATAAATTACTAGGATTTTTGTGATTTGCAAACCATACTGGGGTTTCTGTTGAAGGAGAGAGTTGTATCTCAGATGTAATTTGCGAATTGCGAGTTCAATTCATATGAAATTTAGAGTTTCAAGTTGAAATTACTGTATTAAAATAATTTTCGGTAGTAATTTTTAATTTTTTTTTAAATTTTAATAACTGTTTTGGAAAATTATTATTGTTTAAACCTTCAGTCGGGGTTAACTAATGCATTTGAAACATTGGCTCAAGTGTACACTCGGAAATGGAGCCTTCTAGATAGCCAGTAACGTTTTTGTGGCGTCTTTGTGTGCTCCTCCTCAAAGGGCAAGAGGGTTCATGATTGTCAGAGAATGGATGACATGAAGTTTCTGGGGGTTCATTGTTGTCTTGTGTATTTGAAAGTATTGATCTGATTTCTGACGATAGTTTGAACAATAATATTTCTTAAATTATACTAACAGTTACTATGTATGGGCGTTTTTATATTTATACTGTACAATTTTGTGTACGTTTTTATGACCTTTTTTTATCTTCTCCGCTGTAACTGCCATAAGTGACCTTATTGGTAGCTAGATGTGATTAAATTTTTGCGAAATTTTGAGATTTGTATTTTTTTTCCGTGAATTTGGCCAGAGCAAATGTGTAGTTATTGTTTCGAAGTGAACTGTCGAGAAAATTCGGTAAATTAAATATTAAATAAATGATAAGCAGTACGTACAGAAACACGTTTAGAATAAACTTTTTTTTTCAAAATTTCAAAGGCTTGGTTTGGAGGCAACCAAGTTGAATCCGAGTTCCATCCAGTGAGTTTAGTCGACCGGATAGGTGATCGATCACCGATGATGAGAGAGAAGAGAAACCAACTGCGCAGAGACTTGGCGCAGGATGGTTTCGGAAGAGAAGAGATAGAAGAGAGGAACCGAATGCGCAGGGACTTGGCGCAGGACAGTTCCGGAAGAGAAGAGAAATTTACGTGTGCAGGGTCTTGGCACACGAAAGTTTCGATCGAAGATGGTCTACTGGTATTTTTCGGGAAGTAGCTGGTCACGCTGCTCGAATGCTTCGCTAAATATGTGTCGTAGCACGCGGTAGACAAGCCACGTGAGCTTGAACGGGTGCCTACGACTGTACTGTCCATACAGACATACAGTAGGTTCGTTGGGAAACGGCCTACGGCGGAGTGATCGTTTGATTGTTGCCAGTAGAAGAGTCTTTCAGCTGGACGTAGGAAGAGCAGCGTTCACCGACAAAAGTGGAGATGAGACAAGGCGAGTTTCTTCATCGACTTCTAGAATTGCAAATTCCGTCCAATTCCAGCGCGTGGTCCCGCTTTCAGTATATCTCCCCCCCTGATCCTTTTAGAATTGGACGTCTCTTGTTTTTTTTTTTTCGCCATTGGAGAGAGAGCGGAACCATTATAGCGTGCTGCCCTGTTGCATGTTGATTGATGCAATCCCTTGCATTCTAGCGAAGTGAGCAGGAGAGCTGCGATTGAAAATTGAAATCCGTTGTCAGCGTGCGGAGTGTCATCTAAACAACGTCCAGCAAATTAATGTACTGATTATTATGTAATGAAATTATGAGTGAAAGGGTGCGATTATTGCCCATAATTGTTGTGTTTTTCGTGAAATAGTATGTGCGCTCTTGGTCAGTATTTTATGTAAACTTTTTCTTATTTTTTCTATGTCGCCCTGTAACTGTATAACTATACAAATAACTGTTTCAAATGTAAAGCGATCGTTGATGAGGAATCGCGGGAATAGATTGTGAACTTGAGATTTGTGTGGCCACTGTA
This sequence comes from Bathynomus jamesi, assembly GCA_023014485.1. Lineage (NCBI taxonomy): Eukaryota > Metazoa > Arthropoda > Malacostraca > Isopoda > Cirolanidae > Bathynomus > Bathynomus jamesi. The sequence continues at coordinate 273,417 of JAJOZX010001919.1, read as the reverse complement.
AGAAAATTTTCCGTTATTTTTTTTTGGCATGTATAGATTAGTTACAGGTTGTAATTTAATTATTAGTGTGAAATGTTATTTTATGCAAATGTGAAAATTATAAAGTTTTCGGTTTTTATAATGATACAAAATATATGTGTGGAATTTGTCATTCTAATTATTTCTTGTCTATCTCAACTCTGAATTTGTTAAAGAAAAAAAAAAAAAAAAATTGCAAAATATATAAATTTGTTGAATAAATTTATTAAAATTGTTAAAAGATATTAATAAGTTTTACTAATGGAAAAACTTATTTTCAAGGGGGTGATGCGAGTGTAGTAATGCCTAGTTAAGAATATTAATTTTTGTTTAATTATTATAATGTTTAATATAAATCATTTATTAATAATTGTGAAATTGTTTGAAATTGTTTAAAATGGGTAGAGTTGGCAGTCCTGAACAGAGGCCGAGAGAGCAGACTACCCCCACAAGGGAGGGAGTCTTCTGGCGGCGCGTTAAGCGTGAGGTTAACGTCATGTAACGTAAAATTTAATTAATTGTTTGTGTTCCTCTCCGACGTAAATTATTATAATAGAAATTCCGTACTCGCATCCCCCTAAATTACTTAAACCATTTTCGGAGTTAAATAAATAATAAAAAGTGTTAAAAGAGTGTTAATAAAACCCCCCCTTTGTTTTGTAACGGACTTTCATAGTCGTCTCGGCGTGGCTACCAGAATCTTTATACGGTACGGCGAAAAAGAGTAGAGAAAGCAAACGATAAATGAAATAGAGAGCTGAGAGAGAATAAATAAAGAAGAAAGTAAAATAATAAAAGGCGTTCACTACAAGTTAAAGTTAAGTTAAGGAAACCGGCCACTTCGGTATAGAATGTGTGTATATGAAGTTGTAGTTAGCCTCTATTTTCTTGTGGCGTTTGTTAGTACATACCTAACCTAACCTAACCTAACCTAACGTGAGAGCTTCCCATATACACTTTTGGAGTGAGTCAAAACTTGATCGGTTGACAATTAGCCTTTATTCTAGCATTAAATTTGGAAAAACGAGGATAACTTTTATTGTATTTCATTGTTTTTTACGGGAAAAACGTGTAATTTTTGAGAAATCTTTGCCCCGCAAGTCAGTCAGAAGTGCGGCGGTATTTTTTCGCAAGCGGGGGAAGCGGGGGTGGAGGGTAACTGCGTATAACTAATTAACTTACACGTATTTTGCTTTTATTGTGTCTGGCAACCTAAATGAACACTAGCGCATGCGTAATGTGTGTATACACACTACAAAAGATTTGTAGTGAATAGTGTTATGCGTCCATTTTTAAATGCTTCTAATATTATGTGAATTAAATAAACCAATTTCCTGTTCGATTTTCTATTTACTAAATACTAAATTTACTTACTAAATTTACTTATATATATATAGAAGTTATTCTTAATAAAAGTATCATTTTTAATTAACTTATCACTGACGATGATCCTTCCACACGATGATATTTCAACACGATGATATTTCCGCACGATGATATTTCCGCACGATGATATTCCCGCACGATGATATTTCCGCACGATGATCTTTCCACACGATGATCTTTCCACACGATGATCTTTCCGACGATGATCTTTCCGACGATGATATTTCCCACGATGAAAATTCCGGACACCTTTTTCTAGTTGTCCCAATAAAAACCTTAGTTTTGCTTCCGCTCCACTTTAGACCTACAGCTTCATGTGGAATTCGAACCAACCACGACCCGCCAAGGAAGTCTAAAGTTACAAAATCTTCAGCTGGACTCGATCTCACGACCTCCCGATCACCAGCTCCAGCGTCTTAACCACTTAACTACACTAAAACAGGAATTTTTATCAAGATGTTGAAAATTCTTTCATCGAGCAAGTGCCCTCAGTTGACGATAATATTTCCATCAAATTTCGATGCTTGATGAAATATTTTTCGTGGAACTGATTCCTTGAAAATAATTTAATCGAAGTGAATGGCGCCATGTAATGGAAGAAATGTCAATTAAATTCCATTTTATCTTATTTTCATTAACCGAGTGTAATTACATGCATATTATTTTTATATTAGAAAAGAACAACGTACAAAACGGCATCTTAAATTTTAAGGTTAAATACATTATAAATATATTTACCTTACCTTGGTGGGGTTCGAATCGATATCACCGAAGATTCAAATTTTACGAGCCGCTACTTTAATCACTCGGTCATGAGATGGTAATGTATGATAAGAGAGTTTTATGTATATATACAGGGTGGGAGAAAAGCCTTTAAGGATTTTATATATACACAAATCATTTGGTAATACTAAATAAATTCCAATGATATCACTGCATTGTATGCGAAATATACAAGGCCAGGAATGACCCTAGGCTAGAACAGAAACCTAGCCCTAGTCAGCGCTAGGTCAGTAAGGATGGAATACAACAATGAAGAAAAAGTGTATCTTGTATCGTGGGTTATTTCTCATAATAATTGTAAAGAAAGTTTGCGTTTATTTCAAGAAAAATATAATAAACCACCACCAAATGAAACCACTCTTCGATACTGGAAGCGCAAACTTTTGGAAACAGAGAGCCGGTAAAAGATCGCCCAAGAAGAGGAAGACCAATAACAGCTACAGGAGATAACAACAAAGAAAATGTTGTATTTCCAAATTTTCACTAGCAAAAATATTGAAATCACAGGGGTACCACGATTACAAACCCATTTACTCTCAACTCACATATGGCGGTGATTCTGATAGGCGGCTGCAGTTTGCTGAAACAATGAGACAAAAGTTCAACGGTGATCCACATTTCCTTCGAAAGATCAAATTTTCAGATGAATGTGTTTCGGTTTAACGAGTAAAGGAATCAAACACAACGTTCGCTAAATCACTACTGAGCGAAAAATAATCCCAAAATACAATTGGGGTAAACCCGTTAAAATGGCTATACTAACAGTTTGGGCGTGCATTGGTTATTCACAGTGTTGGGCACTAAAGCGTTAATCCGATAACAGTTAATTAACGAAGTTAACTTTTTTTAACGGACTATTAACGGAAGTTAATTTCCATTTATCGTTATCGGACCAGTTAACTTCCGATAACTCGATATTTAGTCTGTTAAAGTCCGTTAACACGTTAACTGCGAGGAGTCATTCACGGAAGATCACCGCTCCGCGAATGAATTCAAATCGCCATAACTTCAGTCTGCCAATTCCGTCCTCTGCCGCAGTGGAACGGCTCTTCTCTCTCGGCAAGGACATCCTGAGGCCCAAGAGGTCAAGACTGGCAGTTGGGCCTAACTTTGAGAAGTTGGTCTTTCTGAAGGGCAACCAGCACATTGTGTCATAGTCTTTAAAAAATATGCCTAAAATTTAATTTTACCTTTCAGTTCCCGCCATAATAATTCTCTGGTAAATTAAAATTTAGTTAATGGTTAGTGGTTACAAGGGTTTCAAAACATGTAATCAGTACACTTTTTATTAAAAATAAAAAAAAGTTATTAAGCAAAAAAGTTGCAAAACTTGATAAAATACAGTTAAATACCTATTTATTGTTGGATTTTGCATAAATAAACATTTTCTATGGGTTTTAAAGCTTTTTTCCTTGATTTTTTTTAAATGTTAGTAAAGAAATAGTTATCGTTAACGGATTATCGTTAACTTCCGTTAACTTTGTAGTAAAATTATCGGATTATCGTTATCGGAGTTAAAAATTGGGGTTAACGGATTATCGTTATCGAAGTTAACTTTTTGGTTAACGGTGCCCACCACTGGTTATTCAGGACTCGTTTCCTTTGACATATCGAGAGATACGATGGATGGAAAACGTTATTGCCAGGTATTGAGATTGAGAGACAAAGTTTTGCTACAGTTTACTAATGGCGTTGGCAGGAATTGGCTTTATGAACATGATGGGGCGTCACCACATTACTCTGCAGCTGCCCTTGAGATTCTGGATATCAACCTTGAAGGACGATGGCTTGGACGGCGAGGTCCCATCGAATGGCTAGCCAGATCACCTGATTTAACCCCACGTGATTTCTGGCTTTGGGCTTATTTGCGTGACAAACTCTACACTCCTGGTTTCATCTATCCAAATGCGAATGCCCTTGGCCGCAGAATAGATGAACAACTGAAAAGGATTCCACTCTCTATGTTCAGAAGAACAATGAATAGTTTCACAGAGAGAATCCACAAATGTATCATAGTGGATGGAGAACTCTTTGAAGATTAAATTACAATTTAACAAAATATTTGTATGAATAAAATTTTTATATACTTTTTGTTTGATTTGTTTCATCATATGAACACTTATCTGTCTAATGTTGTTAACTAAATAGTTGTATGTATAAAATCCTTAAAGACTTTTCTCCCACCCTGTATTTTTCGTATATACTCTATCGCAGTGGTTTAATATGTATACTCTAAAACGTATACTGTTTCTGTATCATCAAAACGTCTTGATGAGTTGATGATTTTGAAGACAAATTAATCATCAGTAGTGTTCGATGACTGACCATTTATATAATCTCGATGAAAATTCTCGTTTCAATGTATAGATTTTTGTTTTTAAAGAATTTTCAATTGTTTTCACGTGAATTTCTTGCCTTAAGACTTCCGAGAAAACAAATAAATGATTTCATTATATCAGGAGCGACAATAACAGTAAAAACAAAGCTAAAATCTATAATCTAATATATTAATACTTCGTTTGAAAGATATTCCAAGCTTTTCTTTCAAATCTTTTCTTTATCAATTTATCTGTAAAGTAAAATGTAGACGAATGATGAAAGACGATTTCATATTTGTCACTTATTTTTTATGCTTCGTAGGTGTAATTACTAAATGCAAAATGTCAATGGGTGCAACAAAATATAATTGAACGCTAAAATAATGTGAATTATTTTTATAATCATAAATTGACTTATAAAATAAAGTATAAAGAGAAATAAGTTTATATATATATATATATACAGGGTGGCGCAAAAATCAGGAACCATAGGGACATTTTAATAATTTGCGTTTTAATATGTTTTGTTCTTTTTAGATTATATAAACGACGTAGGTAATATTTTTATTTCTTAAAATGTAAGTCCTCTTTAGGCTGAAGTGGAATGCTAACAAAATTTATAGAGTGCTCGCAAAAAAGATCATAGTGCTTTTACATGTGAGCACTTTTTTAAGACAAGCTTTTAAAGTAAGAAAAATGATCCGCAAATTAATTGTAAAATGATTAGAGCCTAATGAAGCTTAATACGGTCGTCATGATGATACAAATTGCGTTGGAGTGTCAAAACAGAAACAACGCATAATTAAGAAACGGCAATATATATATATATATATATATATATATATAGGGTGAACCAAATGTAGGTGGACAGTAAATGATAACGTTTACTTTGAGAATACATATTTAATTTTTTTGTATACTATAATACAAAATAAAATTTAAATAAATTTAGTTATAATATTTAATATAATAAAACACAAACCCATAGTTATAATGAACACCATAGTTATAATATAATATAACACAAACCGTATTCAACCTACTGTCCACCTACTTTTGGTTCACCGTGTATATATATATATATATATATATATATATATATATATATATATCTTCCATAGGAAAAGTTAATCAAACGAAATCCAAGTTTTTTCTCCCACACATTCCTTTGAGACTTTTCCACCAATCGTAAGTTTTAGAGAAAATTAATTAATGTTACTAAATATACGACGATCTACAATACAAAACCATAACATTTTTTTAAAAAAATATGATTTTTCAAATTTTACAGATATTTTTACAGGTATTTTTACAAATTTTACAGTTTTTTAAAGTTTACAGATTAGTAAATTTAATCCTTACTTTCGTATTCCGTTAATTTAAAATTTTAGGTATTCAGAAGTACTTTATATCGAAATTCCCAGAAAATATCAATCCAGCGTAAACGGAAAAGCTTACATACAACTATTGCGTAAAAGGAAACCTTGGAAAAAGCCTCCTAACCAACGTTCAGTAACAGATTTAATTTGAAACAATAAAAAATCGATATTTGTAATGCTTCAACCCACGAACTAATTTAATTGACACGAAAAGGGGAAAAGGTAAATAGATTCAATGAAATGGAATCCCACGCGCACTTTTCTATCAAAGTCGTTGCATCATTGTTCAAACTTAAAAGGGTACTTGTGGGTTATCTGTCGCCACTTTTTAATATTTTTTTATTTATTTATTTTTATATATTAAGAGAAGAGGATTCTTTATACTGTACGGCATTGACGATTGGTTAGGTTAAGTCGTGCTAGTTTGGTTAAATACCGTTTTATTTAACCAAACTAGCACGACTTAACCTAACCAATCGTCAATGCCGTACAGTATAAAGAATCCTCTTCTCTTAATATATAAAAATAACTAAATAAAAAAAATATTAAAAAGTTTTTTATTTAACCAAACTAGCACGACTTAACCTAACCAATCGTCAATGCCGTACAGTATAAAGAATCCTCTTCTCTTAATATATAAAAATAAATAAATAAAAAAAATATTAAAAAGTGGCGACAGATAACCCACAAGTACCCTTAAAAGGGTTTCCTTCGTACAAAGATTTTCTTTATTAAAAAGTTTAGGAAAAACTTAACTCTTTTCGTATCTCCTATATATATATATACACACACACACACGTGTGTGTGTGTGTGTGTGTGTGTTAAAACGTATACTGTATTCATTACAGAAAGGCATTTTTAATAAAACACCGAGGCTGTTCTACAGAGAAGGCTTATGTATGCAATAAAAGACTTTATATAAGAGGCCACACCTTCGTTTGCAGAAAGCGATGAGTGGATTCAAACGGAGAAAAGTGGAAGTAAATGACAATCCCAACCCAACTTCAGAGTGAGGTCATCTACATCAAAATGAGATACAGTCGTACCCAAAAGTTTGGAATGAATCATATATACTGGTCAAAAAAAGAAACGCAATTAGCTTGCATATGGTGTAAAATTTAAGTTGTTAGTGGTATTATCACAGTTTCAAGATTATGGTTAAATGTTTGTTCAAATCTTTTAAAGCCACTTAGTGCATGTTTTTAAACCTGACTAATCCCGGCTAAGACGCCATTTTGTTACAAACAATAAACAGAGATTAAATTGAATGTATTCTTTATGAAGGCATGCATTTTTTCTTTGACTTCACAGAATACACACTGCCCGTTGAGAAAACCAAACTTTTTCCCGCGATTGAGGCATGCCACGACTCTCAGAGGTCAACAGAGGTCGTGCCTTGGGCATGTTGGATGCAGGCATGTCTGCTGTCCAAGTTGCACAACGAATGCATGTGTATCCCAGCACAATCTCTAGGCTTGTTAGACGGTACAATGCCACAGGAAGTGTTCAGGACCTGCCAAGACGTGGGCGACCTCGTGTGACGACCCAACGCCAGGATCGCCACATTGTACTGCAGCACCTGCGTCATCGGCAGCGGAATGCTCGTCAGACAGCCAGAGAGACACCTGGTATCCACAACAACAGAATTAGTGACCAGACCGTCAGAAACCGACTCCGTAATGCAGGACTCCGATCCCGCAGGCCTTACAGAGGTCCTTTTCTCACTGATGCAAGAAGGCAACGACGCCTGCAATGGGCCTATCAGCACCGTGACTGACTGCCCAGCGCTACAGGGATGAGATTCTTCACCCACATGTTCTTCCATTCATGAGGCAACATCCAGAATTGGTGCTCCTGCAACAGGACAATGCCAGACCTCATGCAGCCAGGATAGTGCAGGCGTACCTGCAGGGACAACAGGTGCAGACCTTACCATGGCCAGCCTTCAGCCCAGACATGTCACCGATAGAGCACGCATGGGATGAACTTGAACGGCGAGTTCGCAGACGTCAGCATCAGCCGCAGAACATCAGGGAACTGACCAATGCAATTATTGAAGAGTGGTGGGCCATCCCTGTTGCTTTCCTGCAGAGACTGTTGAGGTCGATGAGGGCCAGACTCCAAGCCTGCATTGTGGCTAGGGGTGGCCATACGCGTTATTGAATGTTTGTTATGTTAAAGAATCATTTACTATACTATACTGAGTCCTCATGTTTATTAATAAATCTCAAAAATTGCGTTTCTTTTTTTGACCAGTTATATATTTATAGTAGACTCTAAACTTGGTTCTTCTTCTTCTTCTTCTTCTGCTTTTCATTTAGGAGTGTTCTTATCGCTGGTTTTCTACCAACTAAATTACTCTCGTTCTAAATCCTCCGTTGAGTGGGAGCCCCTTCAGCATTTGGGCACTGGTGATGAAGGGGTTGGCCTTTGCTTTCCTTCTGATCGCATGATCAGTGCCTTGACTCATTATTCGTGGCCTTTCGGATCTTATTTTTAATTTCTATACATTCCATCCTCGAAACTCTTCTTTTAGATTTTGCACACTGCTGAGATGTTTTAAGTCAACTGCCTTTGACTGTTGTCTTATTATATAAATACTTCCACCTAACCTCTCTTCTCTGCCAAAATTAATTCCCAATGTTCGACTAATTTGTAGCCTGTGTAAATTAGTTGCATACATTTAATTACATAGAAGAGTTAAAAAAATAATTATGAAATTATAGCCTAGTCTTAACTAGCAAAAATAATGTTAAAACCGTTTCAAGAGAAGTCGTGATAACACTTACTTAAACTACAACAAATTTAGTAATTTTATTCATGATATTTTGAAAGAAAAAAATATAGATACCATTAATAATTAAATAAAATAATAATTCATATTATTAAAACGATGGAATTTTATATCGAATGAATTTTATATAATTACTTAAAATTCATTCAAGAAATGCAGAATGACACCAATTTATTTTCTTTTTCTAATCAGCCTCCAGCCATTGACTCTTGGTTTTTCATCACTTTGAGAATAAGGTTTATTCCTACAAGAAGTTACCTCGTATTTTCACGTATTCTAGCAAGTTTAGCATACGTTTTGGTTCATGGAGGAAGGTCCATTTCCTAACAAGTGTTATTTTATACCTTTGGGCACAGGACTGTTTTACCACAAATATGACCGACTTTCATAATCTATTTTGTTTATGTACTTATTTATTTTATTGTATAGAAAGAGCTCAAAATGCCAATGATATAAAATTTGGTGATGAAACAAAGACGGGTTAAACTTTAGTACAATACGTTACAAAATAGTTTAACGTAAACTGTCATGTACGAGCGATGGAACACTTAATTTATCGTTATTAGAGCGATGGAACACTTAATTTATCGTTATTAGAGCGATGGAACACTTAATTTATCGTTATTAAACCCTGTGGACGTAATAACATTACTCTTTATGCTTCAAGATTTGATAACCAGAACGTTATTTTGCACACACACACACACACACACACACACACACACACACACACACACACACACGTTTGTGTGCATTTTCAACATAAGTGAGGTGCCGACTTCTTTAAATCCATATATCTAAAAATCTAATTAATCAAACCTAATTTAACCTAACTTAAACCTAATTTAACATAACTTAACCTTAATGATTTGAACTGAAAAGGACCGATAGGTGTTTCGGAAGCAATTGAGGGCTCGAAGGGTGGTCCCTCTTAAGTCACTAAATAGTGAGGTACTCGCTGATCTAGCCTAACCAAACCTTAAATAACCTAATATAATTAAGACCAACATATCTTTTTCTGACTGTAAAAATTTTTCCAATTTTTTATGCAGTTCGATCTCACTTATATCCAGTTGCCTACGTACGTCATTAGACGAAAGCGCTTGAGCACCCTTTTGTGTTTCTTTTTCCTTCGTGGTTTTATTCATCATAAATATTTTTCACGTGTCACTTTCGTGAAATAATTTTTCATATATATATATATATATATATATATATATATATATATATATATATATATATATATATATATATATATATATAATTAAAAAAAAGCCCTCAAAAATGTTTCTAAAAACTCTAATTTATTTCAGCCTTGAAGGACGACCTTGAAATATCCTTAAAAAAATTGAAAAATATCTGCAGTTATAAATTCCAAGGTCGTCGAATGAAAACGAGCGACGCACATGGCATAATATAAGAAATTATGCAATCTTCTAACTATGGAAAACTCGTGGATTCAATTCTCTATATGTGATTTATTATGTATTTCACTCATGCGTTTGACCCGTGTATTGTATTCATACGTAATCGTTATGACAAATAGAAATAGCCTTTCAATTGAGGATGAGGCATGTTACAGCGAAAGGATGTGATGTATTTCTGAATTCACCCGCGATTTATTATTTTTCTTGACGGAACCATCGATTCGAATGGTACCTAACCGACGCGATGGAGAGCATCATATACACCATACACATTCATACGTATTGTTTAGTAATGCAAAATCTATTAACATATGATGAGTATATGTTAGCATCAATGATGCGAATAAGTCTTCTGAACTTTGAGGCAAACTATTTTAATTGGTTGAAAGAATTATTTTTTCCTTATTTTAGGTCCTTGTAAATGCAAAGAAAGAAAATTTTTTTTGGAAGAAGTGGTCGAAGCCAGGAAACCTATAAGAAGCCTGTATACTCTATACCTTCAATCATATGTAACAAAGCACTTTTAACAACACTGTTTTGAAATTTTGAGGTAAGTTTCTCTTTATACTTAAATATTGAGTAAATAATACATATTCAACCGAGATACATAAACTTACCAATTACAAATTGTCACCACAAATAAATGCAGATATACAAGCAAAATTTCAATTACATAGTCATACATCAAGTTACATAGTGCAGTACAAGAGAGATCTTGTAGTTACATTTCTGCTAAGTACTGTAACCTATTTTACATCTTCACTATAAGCATTAATGATTTTCTTTTTCCATCGAATGAGTGATATTGAGTCTGTACTATCAGCAAAAGTCCAAATTATTTCATTTTCAAGGGATTCCCACAAAAACGATGACAATTTAAAATCCTTATACTGTAAATACTTTATTTTTTACCGAAAACTTAAGACTGCAAAGTGCCTCACAAAGTGTATTTCTATTCTTTCAAACTATATGCTTGATGGGTTCTGTTGTTCGTACAATGCATCGATGAATTTACAGCGCGGAACTTGCAGTGTATCACTACGTAGTCTTTGTTGACACGCTGTAGCTAACTCTTTGTTTTTCAGTTTGTTACGTTATTTTAACAACTCTGATAAAAGATAAAGTGATAATAATACATTTTTAGCAGCATTTTTTAGTGAACTTTGTCTTAGAAAAGTTAGAAGAAAAATAAGCGCTATAAGGATTTCAAATCGTCTAAGTTTTTGTATGTCACCCTGTATCAATGATATAAAAATATTAATATACTACTGCTATTACTAAAAATAATAATAATAATAATAATTTTGTTTGGTTTCCTCCTGAATTGTTCATCCTGACGAAGGTCAAGCTTGTTGCTTCACCTTAGACCTACAGCTCAACGTGGAATCCGAACCACAACCAACCACGAGTGGTCAGACATTATAAAGTCCTCGCCCGAACTCGATTTCACGACCTCCCGATCAATAACCCAGCGTCTTAACCATAAAGCTATCCAGGGTACCTATTTATCTACCAACCTATTTGTTGTATGGAAGGATGAACAGCTGGGTGAGCTGACCACCACCTGTAATCGCCGTGAAACGAACCCGGGGCCGGTGGATTCGCAGTCAGCGATGTTAACCACTATACTACCGAGGCGTCTAATAATAATAATAAAAATAGAAAAAATGCGAATTAAATGAAAAACCTTGAACATATGACATACCACTCACGTGATCTCCCCCACTCATATGTTGATTTTGTCCCTGTTCTCAAGGTGAATGTTGCAGACATTAAATTCCCCTCAAAATTCAATTTCGTTCTTTGTCACTCTCTGATCTATCATGGAAATTCTATTACATATTTTTTTATGTATATATATATTAGTGATGTAGCGGATGTCATTTTTTTCACATCCGCGGATGCGGATGCGGATGAGGATGTTTGATTTCAACATCCGCGGATGCGGATGCGGATGTCTACATTTTCGTTATTTTTTTAGGATATATTCGAGATTTGTTGTGTTTAACGTATATAATAAGTTATTATATAGAGAGAGCTGTAGCTATAATGTAGTATAATTGATTAATTGTACAATAATTGCTGTACTTTTCTCTGAACATATAAAATAATATCAAGCATCTAACTAATACAGAAATCAATTAGTGAATTCGTCTGCAAATAAATTCGTTATATTTTGTTGAGTTTCAGCCACAATTAGAAACCATAATTGTGTTACCAGGATGCGGGACGTGAACCCAACTCAAATGCACCCCACCGACCTCTTTCCCCATCCTCCACCCTTATAGAAAGAGATCTTTAATTAGCTTGATAACTATTTATATTAAGTTTAAAGTTTTATTAGGCATATTTATAAATGAGTAATTAAAATAAAGTAAACTAAGATGTTCATAGTTTAATGTTCAAACTTAATTATAGGAAGGTTATGCTTAAGGAACATTAATTTTTCTGCCTTTTCTGCTGCCAGTCTGTTTCTCTTTTCATCATATATTAATCCAGCACTGCTAAATAATCTCTCGCTTGGTACGTTTGTTGGAGGACAGGCTAAATGTTTCCTTGCAAGTTTACTCAAGTATGGATAGATATTCTGCGTATTTTTCCACCAACTAATAGGATTGTCACATGCAGCCAGCGTTTTTCTTGGTGATAGCTCTCGATCATTTTTACTACATCTTTTGACATCGCGTAGGTCTCGTCATTGCTGCTTGACTCAAGAAACTGAGAGACAGATTCTGTGATAGATTTGCTTGTTGAAGGTGTTGGTTCTGTCACTGAAACTTTTATTCTTTTGGTGGGTGGCGAAGCGACAGATTCAAGAGATTGAAGCTCTTCAACTGCTTTGCCAAGTGATGATTTAACTCGTTCTAATGTACTAGGTGGAAATAACTTAGCTTTGTAACGTGGATCTAAGTAGGTTGCAAGAGAGTAACTTCATACAAGAACAGCCTCTCGTCTTGTCGCTTGCATCACTTTTGCGCACAATGAACTAGTTCTATTAATATAGTAGAATTTGATAATTTCCGCTTATTAATGACATTTTATCTCAACGGTCCACATCCGCACGACATCCGCAGTCCAAAGTGCGGATGCGGGTGCGGATGCGGATGCAAGAAAATGTGCGGATGTTCCGCGGATGCGGATGCGGATGTGACCTACATCACTAATATATATATATTTTTTCTACCGTCCAGTATGTATATTTATTTACAATACACACCTACAAAGGCAGTGACCTTGTCCAACTACTATTTTCCTTATTATTATTATTATTATTATTACTATCATTAGTAGTAGCAGTAGTATGTGACTGTTTTTTCTGAATCTTGACAAATTTCTATCTTTGAGTCTTTGTCTAATTAAGTCAGAACTTTAATATTAAATTTATTTATCATAACCATAATTATATTGATAACGTTTCGCCTTTATGTAGTAACGATCTTCATATTATCAAGTTTATAAAGTACTAATACGAACACGATATGATACGCTAAACACTGAGAAGTAATGGAAACTTAAAATTATTTTTTTTAAATTATAATGATATTGGTTGAAATAAAAAATTGAGACAATAAATGAATATATTGGTAACTTTTGTCTAAAATTTGATGGTATTCACACCTTTATAGAGTTTAAAGTGTTATCATTTTATCCTTATTATCATCATTACAATTGCGATTTATGTACAACTTTTCAAGTGTGTTTTGGCTTCTTAAACAACTAATTTATGAGTGAAAAATATACCATGGTTCAGGAAAGTTTCTTTTGAATCTATACACGCCTAATTTTTTTAAAATGTAAGCTGCACATCAACTACATATCTTAATGTAACCTTTATGTAACATTGAAATCAATATGTAACATTTTTAGCCTAAACAAAAGTAAGCCCCTTATTTGCTATTTTGTTCCATACCTTTTTTCTTCTCTTCCTCTTAACGGATAACTTAGTCTTAGCCTTCCAAATATAATGAAAATTGTGGGTTCATTCATGTAAATATAATATTTCAAGTCCCACAATCTGCATAATGCATAATATGCGCATTATAAAACTGAGGTTCTAATTACAATAAAGAAACTGTAAAGATTTTTTACATAATTATTGTAAATATGCGTTACAATACTTTTGTCTTACCTCCGATTTTTATGAATAAACGTTTGAACTGCCTGGCGTAAGATAAAATAATGAAGCCGCTTAAATGAATATATCAGGAGTACTTTTGAATATTCATGATATGAGTATGATCATTTTTCGTAACTGAAAAATCTTTGTTACATTTTTTTCTGTGAATGTAAACTGTTAATAATGATCCGGGAGTAGAGCAATGGGTTGCACATTAGCCTGGCATGAGCGCTGTGCCAGTTTTTGGCTCTCCTGACTGATTACTATGTTAATTTCAATTCTTTAGTTTACAATGAGAGCTGCGGAGATAACTGTCCTTTAGAAATTAATTTAAAGCAAGTTGGTTATGGTTTACATCATAATGAGTTACCTACTATTACAAAGTGTTGTTCATTTTATATATCAAATAGTTCAATGGAGTGGAACAGATCATGTCTAAAGTGATAAATACATACTGAAGTTTGATTACTTATAAATGTGAGTTTTAATTTATGTATGGAGTTCCTTAACTGAAGTTTAAAAATGTTTGATGTGCTATTGTTAAATTTCTTCATATGGGCCTTTTTCGATCTTTTTAAAAGTTTTCTTAGTAAAATACTTTTCCTGTTTCATAAATAAGGTTCAGAAGTGTAAATTTTCAATTACATTCAGTCATGCGTAGATCACATTGCAACATTATATCAAATATGTTAAATTAATTAATTAAATTAATTATATTAATGTTAAATTTAAACTCAAACTGGTCCCTTCTATCATCTTTTACAACCGCCATTTTTTTATTTCTTCTGCAAGAACAGGAAATACCAGTATCAGTATCTTAAAACAGAAGATGTTCTCAGTATCATGTGCATCCACATATCAACTTAGTAAAGTATATAAAACGCCATTAATGATACCAGAAAATACATTATCGAAAATGCGAGTGTTTCAATTATTCTGTCCAACCCCTGTATATAAACTTAGTAAAAAGAAACTAAGAATAATTTTTATATCTCCCTGTCTTTCTTTTTGGAATTGAAAAACCTTTAACGGATTAAGGCCTTAATAACTTCCTTTTTTGCATACATACTACTAAGCTCCTTTTTTTTTTTTTTTTTTTTTCGTTTAAATCGCAATTATTTCTATTGATTCGTTAGATTTTGTGCTGGTTGCTACTATACCACTGTATTTAAATATACTGTATTTAAATTTCCTATAGAATTTTAGAAGGGAGGAAATATCTTTTATGAAAATAGAACATAAAGTTGGGTTGACATAACTACTTGTCGGAACGACCGCCTGTAACTCATTCTCTCTTCCTAGGTGTTTACTTTCACCGCGGTGAAATTTATATTATAGCCCTGTTATGCCTACTTTATCGAATGCTTTTTGCATAGCTTGAGAAATGACATCTATATTTCAAAATTTTATAATTCACGAGTTAGTTGTAATGGAATAAACGTTTGCAGAATTTAAAAAACTTTTGGTCAGTGTTGAGACGTGACGTCACGCGTTCCAACTACTTCCGCGCACCCCGCGCAGGATTGTAAGGAGTTTCACGTGATTGCACCGTAGCTTGGTGCGTAATAACAGTGCTTAAGTTCTTTTCAGTTACAGGTTGCTCGCAAGAAAAATTAACATAAAAAACGAGCATGAACAGAAAATGGCAACTTGAGATTGCTAGTCTTAACTACGATTACAAATAACAGACGGAAGTAAAGAGGAGAGTCGTCCGAACTATATAAAAAAAAGGCTCACGGGTACTTGTAAGTTATCTCCCCCCACCCCCCCAATTCTGACAGAATATTTTCGTTAAAACTAACGAAAATATCACGACTTAACCTAATCAATTATCAAGGGCGTACAGTTGATCTATTATTAATTATAACATTGTTTTTGGAATAGTATTTACTATTTACTAATATATCAACTGTACGCCCTTGATAATTGGTTAGATTAAGTCGTGATATTTTCGTTAGTTTTAACGAAAATATTCTATCAAAATTGGTGGCGGGGAAAATAACCTACAAGTACCGGCTCACGCGCATCTTCAAAAGAAACTACGATGTTATAATTTTTAATTATTCTTGTTTTGGACGGTATAAATTTTAAGTTAGAAGGTTGGTGATTTCTTTCAGGGCTGTCGGACATTTATTTTCTTAATTTAAATCCCAAAATGAAACTCTGTATGTAAACGTAAATAGTTTCCTTTTATTAACTTATAATCTGTGACTGAAGTAGATTATCTTTTTAGCTGTGACTTACTTTCCTCAGTGTGACTGTTAAAATCGTGAAGGTAAAGTTCTATCGGCACTAGGCCCAGTGGAATAGTGAATTGTAATTCATTATAGACAACATTATAGACAACATTCATTAGGTCCAACTCAGTAGTAGAACCAAATAAAGGGTTACTAGAATCACTAGGCCAATTGCGACTCAACCCAGTCAGTCGGTGGTTCTTGTAGTACAAATCTAAAATTGTTATTTACAGATTTGATGATATTAAATAAGTCGAAGAAAGCGCATTCACCTTTGCTTTCTTCCAATGAAAACTCCAAGGATAAATACAATATTATATATCGTTCTAAATATGAGGAGAGAGTTATAATCTTTCTTGCGTAGAATATATAGCAAATAAACTTGCTTTACCAATGTCGCAATAGCGCCACAAACCAAACAAAATCTACGTCGTAAAAACATAACCTTTCAAAGAGATATTCTTTTCCAATTAACGGAGAAACCTAAAAAGCGCCCAAGTCTTTGTTTGCAAGAAACAAAAATCAATTGTAAATATTAAAGTAAACAAAACGTTGCAACATATATATATATATATATATATATATATATATATATATATATATATATAATATTTAGGAGAAATCCAATGACAAGGAGAAATGTAAATGCCATGAAAAGTCTTCTTTAATGCGCAACGTTTCGAGCAATACGCTCATCTTCAGGCTGTATAATAACAATGTGAAATTAAAATCAATAATTGAATGAAAAACAAGACAAAGAAAATTTCTATAACCTATTCATAAAGGCAAATTTTAAAAGACTGAGAAAAGAGGGTTAAATTCTAAGTTATACAGATTTACATATAAAATTAAGAAGCTATTTTTAAATACATATAGTAAATGTGAAATTAATACACTGGAAAAATTAACAATAGTACACTGGAATAATGAAACTAACTAACCTTTCACTGCAATTTCCGAGGCTAAACTGATTTAAGCAGAGGCAAAACGAGAAAACAAAGGATGGCGAGGGCGATTGGGGAAGGGGGGATTATAAGGAATTGGGGAAGGAGGAGGGATTATAAGAAATTTAAAGGGACAGCTGATGAGTCAGCATTTAGCGAAGGGGTCAATGTTTTAATGTAAAGCGATTCCAAAATTCTAAGTGAGTTGGGACAAGTATTACAACCAAGAATTTTAAAATTGTCTAAAGTGACATCAGTTTTACATTTTATACTGTGTTCCCGAATACTAGAAACTTCTTTAGTTTTTAAAATTTTACCTGTTCGGCCACTTATTCCCATATGCGAATAAAATCTAGCCCTGAGAGAGCGAACAGTGCTGCCAATGTAATTCCCAAGGAGACACCTAGGGCAGGTAAATAAATATACAACACCGCTACGCAACGAGTCAGGGGTTCGATCCTTCGCTGAGAAAAAGCTACCTAAAGACGTTTTATTAATAAATATGATGCGGAAATCAGTATGATAAAAAAATTTCCTTAACAACTTTGTAAATTTAAGCTTAAATTCCTTATTCAAAGGACCCATTTCAGGTACCAAGAAATATTTTATATCCTTCGGCACTGTAATACAAGGAAGTTGAGGGCTATAAACATTATTTAAGAAGGATCTAATTAGTTTGTCTACATATTGAACAGGAAAACTATTATTGGTAAAGTATGATCTTAGATTATTAAATTCATCATTAAGTAAGGTAAAACTAGAGGTCAAATTATGTCCTCTGAACAGGAGAGTTTTAATACAAGACATCTTATAGTTGAAATCAGTAAAACTAAAAAAATTCATGCCCAAACCAGTGAAAGTGGGTTTCCTGTAAAATTCTTGGTTGTAATACTTGTCCCAACTCACTTAGAATTTTGGAATCACTTTACATTAAAACATTGACCCCTTCGCTAAATGCTGACTCATCAGCTGTCCCTTTAAATTTCTTATAATCCCTCCTCCTTCCCCAATTCCTTATAATCCCCCCTTTCCCAATCGCCCTCGCCATCCTTTGTTTTCTCGTTTTGCCTCTGCTTAAATCAGTTTAGCCTCGGAAATTGCAGTGAAAGGTTAGTTAGTTTCATTATTCCAGTGTACTATTGTTAATTTTTCCAGTGTATTAATTTCACATTTACTATATGTATTTAAAAATAGCTTCTTAATTTTATATGTAAATCTGTATAACTTAGAATTTAACCCTCTTTTCTCAGTCTTTTAAAATTTGCCTTTATGAATAGGTTATAGAAATTTTCTTTGTCTTGTTTTTCATTCAATTATTGATTTTAATTTCACATTGTTATTATACAGCCTGAAGATGAGCGTATTGCTCGAAACGTTGCGCATTAAAGAAGACTTTTCATGGCATTTACATTTCTCCTTGTCATTGGATTTCTCCTAAATATTAAATTGAAGCTCTGTAGAAGCAACCCGCATGATTATATATATATATATATATATATACACACACACACGGACATCGCTAATTCGACACTTGGTATTTTGGATATTACCATAATTCGGCTTTTTCTGCATGTCGAAATATCAGGCAAATTTCACCAAATCTTCCGAAATTTGCCTGATATTTCGACACGCAGAAAAATAGCGAATTATCGCGATATCCGAAATACCGAGTGTCGAATTAGCGAGGTTCGAGTATATATATATATATATATATATATATATATATATATATATATATAATTTATTTATAAGTTTCTTCCTCTTGGAGAGCAATCATTGCGCCACTCATTCCTTGAAGTTTCATATGGTGATCAGATTGCCTGTAAATGACTCCAAAATTGGGCTACCTCGTGGACAATGTCGTAACACCGCTGCTCGTCTATCAGCAAAGTTAAAGGACACTGGGTCTGGGTAATAGTTGGATAAGTGACTGTCCACTGCGTCCATCTTATGTAACGACCCGTGGTTCGGATCCCACGTAAAGCTGTAGGTCCCCTCTGTCATATGACCTTAGGTTTTGCGAAGGAAGTTAAAAAAAAACCATCATTACGCTTATTTTAAAATAGCAGATTATCTGGCGCTGTGCAAACTGTTTTGTGGTCAGTGAAATACAATTAAGTTATACGCAAATAAACTAGTGACATTATTAGGTATGACGTCATAAGGAGTTCAACACCAGCTGCAAGTTAAACAAAGAAATTTAAATATATCATGATCACTAACATGTTTTCGTGCACAGTTTAATTATTTATACATTTTATTATTTATATATATATATATATATATATATATATATATATATATATATCGCGCATGATCATGCACGATTAAGCATAATGCAAAATTTATTTCAACGGGATTCGAACCTAGAACTTCTTGAGTGGATATTCTGGGTTCGAATCCAGGTCAGCTAAATTTTGCATTCTTCATCATGCATGATGTTCCATATATATATATATATATATATATATATATATTATAAATTCAGAGCTGGGCACTTGCGTTTTTTTGCGCGTTTTTTTGCGGTACTGCGGTACTGCGGTACTACTACCGCACTACCAAACCGGTACCGCATAACGCAGTACCGCAAAGGATCGCTGAAAGTACAGCAGTACTGCTACCGCATTCAAATTTCCCGCGGTACTTTCCGCGGTACCGACCAACACGGTAGTACCGCAGTACCGCAGTACCGCAAAAAAAACCGCAAGTGCCCAGCTCTGTATAATAATAATAATATATATATATATATATATATATATATTAGAAACAACCTAACCCAGCCTTTATTTCCCTCCTTTTCCATCCCCCAAACTCCTCTAAAACTTGTTCAGACCTTTGTATTCGTATTGATGAAATAAGTAACTGTATATGACCACATTTAATAAAATGTCTCTTCAATTTACAGAATTATAGTGTATGAAGCGCTCACACACACACACACACACACACACATATATATATATATATATATATATATATATAGTGAATATCGTACTAATGCGTGCAGAACCTGTCCGCTGTTGGGAGCGTGTAACCACTCGGATTGGTTGGCAGATATTTAACTTTTTAACTTTGTACTTGGTTGTTTTAATTAAGTATTTTTATATATAAAAAATGAGTCCCTTTATTTGAAGCGTTCGATATTCAGAGGTTTTAATATATATATATATATATATATATATATATATATATATATATTATATATATACAGTGGCGGCTTGTCGGTGGGCACTGCGGAACTGCAGTACCCCTAAATTTTTTATTTACAATTGAAATAATGAAGAACAATATAAGGATGAGCTCACTGAATAACTTTTTCAATAACTTTTGAAACTTTTATTCATTGCTCAATGCTCATCCTTTTATTTCAGTAATTATTTCAACCCATTCTTAGAGACAGCACCCCTAGAATTTTTAGTCACGAGCCGCCACTGTATATATATATATATATATATATATATATATATATAAACTGAAAGATTAGTCAGCCATTTGTCGCCTTATTGTACAATGTACACCACAAATATATACAACTGAGAAGCTAATATAAATGCAAATCTGTATAAAAATCAGTTTATTGGCATTTAATACGCATTACACACTTCATTTTGTTTAAAAAAAAGGCATTTTTTCTGACGTCAATTACCTTCCGATGACGCAACAAACCCATCACTTTCTCCACTTATAGTGTCCCTTATACTTAGTCCATTCTCCATTTAATATTTTTTTTCTCGCGCGGTTGTTAAAATTCCATTGTTTTTCACAACCTTGGTCGAATAAAAACCTTTGTGGGAGTAATTATTTTCGTACATTTATTTTTATTTTTTATTATCATTTATTTATTTATTTTTACATCACAATATTTACATTTTTTATCTTGAAATTTATTTAAATTTGAGGTTACGTGTTAATGCATTTTACATCACAGTACGCTACAAAAAGTCATTTGCTTTTTCTGGAGCGATTGTTTTCATTTATTTTAAAAATTTTATATAATAATGATGATAATGATAATGATAATCCTTATTGGAATGAGGTCACTGAAGCTAGTAATTAACTGTACCAAGTTAAATAATACATAACATAATAACTCATTAGGCAAGAATGAGCGCCTCGACCGTATTAAGGTTAATATGTCGCAGAAAATAGAATATAAAGATAGGACAGAGCACCATTTTTAATAATTTAGAATTATTGCATTTTCCTGTTCAAATAATTTTCGCTTTAAACTTGTAGATAAATATTATAATGATATAAAATCCATACTAAGGAAGGCCTTGGATTAAATTGTGCAATTGCCATACTATAATTATTCCTGGTGGAATGATTTTATAATATGGTATCTCTTTGGTTGATTGAGAATAGAGCCAGCTTATAATGAGTAGGGCTCCTTATAAAGAAGCCATAAGACGTAAACAGGAAGAAGATTCTATTCGAAGAGCAAAAGCCTGTGAGGCTAACATATTAAAATAACAAATTTTGGAAATTTGTCAAGAAGGATAAGGGTGCCAAGAATGCCATCCCTTCATCAATTGATGAATTTTCTGGGGAGGAAGAAATAGCTAAGTTATGGAGAACGCTCCTCTGAACTCTCTAATTATATGCCTCCTCCTTTAAGGAGAGCTTGCTATACCAGACTTTCGACACTTTCTCATCCTTTTTCTGTCCAGCTCCTTAACAAAAGGGTAAATCGGTATTCTCAATCTTTCATGTACTCAACCGGTTAACTCTAAAACAATCTTCCTCAGCCCATCTTTACCCCTGTCTATGACTTCCAGTCTTTTAAACGTCCAGGCATCTCGAAAATTCTAGACCTTGATTTTGGCTATATCCTTCTTCTTCGATGGGGCTCCTCCTTTTTACATAAAACAAAAAAAGAGCAGACACAAGAATTTAATTATCTGAGTCAAATTATTACGAGTTCTTTGAGTGACGATTCAGACAAAGAAACAATATCGAAATTACTGTACTAAAGCAAACATGATTATAAGAAACTTCAGATTCTGTACAAGCGAAGCTAAAGACACTCTTTTTCATACTTTCTGTGCTAATATTTATGGGCAGCAACTCTGCGTTAATTAAAAAAAAAAAGACTCTTTCAGAACCCTAAATTTGCCTTATAACATTTTGGTACTTGTAGGTTATCTCCCCCCACCAATTTTGACAGAATATTTTCGTTAAAACTAACGAAAATATCACGACTTAACCTAACCAATTAATTAATTATCAAGGGCGTACAGTTGATCTATTAGTAAATAGTAAATACTATTCCAGAAACAAACAATGTTATAATTAATAATAGATCAACTGTACGCCCTTGATAATTGGTTAGGTTAAGTCGTGATATTTTCGTTAGTTTTCACGAAAATATTATCAAAATTGGTGGGGGGGGGGGGGGGAGATAACCTACAAGTACCCATATCTTTTAGACTGCTGCATAAGTTACCTCCAAGATGCTTAGCTTCTCAAATGTTCGCTGGCAACAACTGTCCAAGCTATTCATCAGTCCTATTTTATGTCTTCTACGTAGACTATGGATTTCTTTCTATGAAAGTGTTTGTTTATAGCTCCACTTAACACCAACACTGATAGTTTTATTACATGTACTTTTTTATTTTTTATTTTTAGTATTAGCTTTGGGTATTTTTTGTTATTAATTTTATTTATTACTCATTTCATTACCTGTATTATTTTTATTTAATTTTTAGTCCTAATTATTTTTAGTTTTTAAATTTATTATTTAATTATTTTTATTTTTTATTACCTTGAAAAATATTGTACTTAATATATTGTAATTAATATATATATATATATGCGCTTCGGTGGTGTAGTGGTTAGCATCGCTGATTACGAATCCACGGGCTCCAGATTCGATACT
Source organism: Bathynomus jamesi (assembly GCA_023014485.1). Classification (NCBI taxonomy): domain Eukaryota; kingdom Metazoa; phylum Arthropoda; class Malacostraca; order Isopoda; family Cirolanidae; genus Bathynomus; species Bathynomus jamesi. The sequence continues at coordinate 250,136 of JAJOZX010001919.1, read as the reverse complement.
CGATGACGGCAATCGGCGCGCATCAAACCCAGTTGTTCATTCTTTCATACAATAAAATTGGTTAGTAGATAAATGGGTACCCTGGGTAACCTAACGGTTAAGACGGTAGGCTACTGATCGGGAGGTCGTGAGATCGAGTCCGGGCGAGGACTTTGTAATTTCTGACCACTCGTGGTGGGTCGTGGTTCGGATTCCACGTTAAGCTGTAGGTCTAAGGTGGAGCAATAAATTTGACCTTCGTCAAAATGAACAATATTCTGCTGGAAACAAAACCAAGGTTAAAGAAGGTATATATATATATATATATATATATATATATTCCCAGAAATTTTGATTGCCTCCACTGTGGCAAAGGACCAGAAATTAATCTTCTACTTGTTTAATGGGTTTATAATGAGTTTGGAGAAGTTTTAATCATTTTTTACTTCTTCAATAGTCCCCTAAAATTCGGGGAATTCCTTCGCTTGAGGAAACACCGCGAAGAGAGATAAGAAATTTCACGGAAATTTTTCTTGTTAAGGATTAGATTACTGTGAAGGAGGGAAGAGAAAGGGCAACTATTATAATTATTTTATTTAAAGTTGTTACTCATTTGATTCAAAGGTTCTTGGAAATTTTATTTTTGTTTACTTGTCTTGTTAATATATATATATATATATATATATATATATATATATATATATATATATATATATATATATATATATATATATATATATATATATAACGAAGGCCAGTCAATAAATTCACGAAATTGTTTCATTAAAACCTAGTAATGGTGATTCCAAGAATTTATTGACTGTACCTCGTATGTGATAGCTCTTCGACAAGACATTCTGTTGACAAGTGTCCTCCGGGTTAGTTTTGGCTAAGTTAGATTAGGTTAAATTAGATTGATGACAAAAACTTAGCTTCACCAGAGAAATTTTAAATTTTTTTTAATTAATATCTTATTTTCATGTCAAGGGGAATTCTCTTCCTTTAAAACTGTCCTCAAAATGGAGATGTTAAAAATGCAAGAACTGAAATGGCGAAGTTCTGTATTCAGTTTTGTTTAAGAGGCGTCTCTTCATGGTGATGGAGAACAAATCTTCTTAAGTCTAAAACTGGTACACGACTGGTACAAAAGTGGTTTGGACACGAGCGAGAAGTGTGGGTGAGATTTTAAAATTCTGAATAAGTAAATACTGTTCCGAAACACGCCTTTAACGCACGTGAAACGTACAGGAACAACCACTGTGCAGAATTTGTAATTGTTACATAATGTGTATGACTTATATTTTTATGAAATTCTCGCATAATTAGTGTTCCATCCGAGACTAGCATCACAAACTACGTACTTAAAAGTACACCAGATGCGACAAAATCTGTACGCATGTACAGTAAAATATAAATAGGTTAGTGCCATCTGGCACCACGGTTTTAATTCTCCCCACTTTAACTATTTCCAAGTACTGTATATGACGTAAAAACTAAGAGATTATATTAATTAAAAGCGATCATTAAAATTTTATTACAGAAAAGTGTATGACGTAAATTTGAAAATTAATTTCTCTTGGTATCATTTTGTAATTCTTAGTTCCAAAATTGATTAGTTTAATTAATTAATTGTATCGTTCATTACCTTCAAGAAAATTGTACTTTTTTATAGGATTTATCTCATGCCAATAAAGTTTATCATTATCATTATCATTAATTATCATTATCATTACATATTCAATAAAGTTCATTACCGTTACAGTTACGCGCAAGAGAGTTACATTTCTGCAAGAGATCTGCATATATATATAATATAATATATATACATTTAAACTGCAAATACGCAGTATAATTAACGTAAAGAACGACGCTTGTATAGGAGAATATTCCGCGCAAGATGAGAGAGAGAGAACGAAACAAATGAAAAAATGAGGTAACCACCCGGAATCGAACCCGGGATCGTCCGATTGCCGGTCAGATATGATAACCATTACACCATGGGCCTCACTCAATCAAATGCCGTAATTCTTCTACATACGCGCAGAAACCATTGCCCCAAGGGGGCACCCCCTTGGGGCAATGGTTTCTGCGCGTATGTAGAAGAATTACGGCATTTGATTGAGTGAGGCCCATGGTGTAATGGTTATCATATCTGACCGGCAATCGGAAGATCCCGGGTTCGATTCCCGGATGGTTACCTCATTTTTTCATTTGTTTCGTTCTCTCTCTCTCATCTTGCGCGGAATATTCTCCTATACAAGCGTCGTTCTTTACGTTATATATATATATATATATATATATATATATATATATATATATATATATATATTACAATGTTCGATATCGAATTCTTTCTTTGTCTGACCGATTTCTATCTATTAATAGTCGATTGACGTTGCAGTAAAACTTGATGGTCTCTTTTGAATGCGAGAAAAGGCTATGACACAATAACAAAAAGGAAAGGCTGTTTTTTAGAATTTGTTTGAAGTTGTAAATTCAAAGATATTGGCGGAGAATGGTGGAGTACATCCTTGAAAGAGAATTGTACGTCAACAAATTTTCAAATATTCAAAAATTCCATTTCCAGTTAATCAAACATAATAGATATAAATTTAGGATCAATAATACAGGAATAAATTCTATTCTTTATGCTTGAATATGTGTGTTATTTGAGCAAAAAGCATTAGTCTTTCGATAAAATGTACTACAACAGTACGATGAGTTAGTGTTTGAAACGTAAAGTTCCTTTGTAAATATATTTTCTTTCGTATAAAGTATATAGTCCTGTGATGATAGGATGATGTAATTAAACCAAAACTGAGAAGCCAAATAACTTTAAAAAAATTATTCCTATCCATGTAAAATAGTAGTTTATCGTCATATTCATACAAAAGAATATGACGTTAAAAGGATATTTTCTCGTTTTGAGAGAACTCCGGAAGAGAGACGTTGTGAGTCGCAGAAGTTTCTGGAAGGTTTCGAAATTGCTATTTCAGTCCTATAAGAAAAGGATCCATCAGTCAGTCATTGAGTAATACACACGAATACACACGAGAGCATTCATCCGAGAGTCGCGTGGAAAGACCGGAAACGGACACTATCGAGTGAAGGAAAAGAGGCTGCGTTCCATCTTCTTTTGATTCAAATTCTTAACATATAAGATTAAAAACCTTAAACTTACAACACTCTGTATAGCTTAATGGCAAACTTTAGAATTATCCGTGTTTGTTTGTGCTTATATCTCGAAACGTAAGCTTTTCTCCATTTGTTAAACTTTTATTTATTATTTATTATTATTATTATTATTATTATTATTTTCTGTTGAAAGTTTCAAAATTCCTTGTTACACTCTTAACTTGCAATCAACCACTTTAACACAGTGTTTCCGTATCTTCAAAGGGTATAAAAACACCCTTTAATAAAATTAAAGTTAAACTTAAACTTGAAGTTAAAGAAAAAATGGCAGCGAAAGGTCTTAATTTGAATTCAGACTTAAAGTCTGAAAAATTCTCGTACATTACATTAACATGTTCGTCCTCTTCAGAACGAAAATCAATAGCTTTCCTGTTCTTTCGATAAGAAATTTCGATGAATTTTTTCTTCTCACTATATGTGACAAGCATTTATTCATTATTTATTCTCTCTCTCTCTCTCTCTCTCTCTCTCTTTCTGTATTAACAGTGCATTCTTATTTCAACAAACAAATGAATATATAAATAAACAATATGTGATTTTCTTATGTGAATTTACAAAATGAATTATATTTACTGTACTGAATTTTAAATAAAAATTCGGAATCGCATTCGGAATTATATACTTATTTTATGTGTTATTTTATGTGAGTTTGAACGACAGTTCAGGATTGACCTGCGGTCAACCCCTCTGCAGCATCCCGCCTCATATATATATATATATATATATATATACACACACATTTAACTGCAATGACCACGCAGTATATTAATGTATAGAAACGACGTAAGTATAGAGGAGTGTTCTGCACACGAGGAAGAGAAATAACGAACAAATGAAAAATGAGGCACCCGCCCGGGAATCGAACCCAGGATCTTCCAATTGCCGGTCAGACGTGCTAACCACTACACCACGGAGCCACGATAGTCAGAAGTCGTAATTCTCCTACATAGGGCAGAAACCAATGCCTTGAGAGGGCACCCTCGCAAATCGTGAATATGTACATTTACTGCAATGACCACGCACTATATTAATGTATAGAAACGACGTAAGTATAGAGGAGTGTGCAGAACACTCCTCTATACTTACGTCGTTTCTATACATTAATATACTGCGTGGTCATTGCAGTTAAATGTACATATTCACGATTTGCGAGGGTGCCCTCTCAAGGCATTGGTTTCTGCCCTATGTAGGAGAATTACGACTTCTGACTATCGTGGCTCCGTGGTGTAGTGGTTAGCACGTCTGACCGGCAATTGGAAGATCCTGGGTTCGATTCCAGGGCGGGTGCCTCATTTTTTCATTTGTTCGTTATTTCTCTTCCTCGTGTGCAGAACACTCCTCTATACTTACGTCGTTTCTATACATATATATATATATATATCAGTGGCGACTCCAGCTCTTCAAGACTACTTGGGCTCTTTTTAAATTTTCAAGTCTACATATGAGCCGACATTTAAATGCATGACAATAACTTAAGATTATCAATAAAATAAATAAATATATACCTCGGCAAAAAAAATTATTTGAATTTTATTTATAATGTTATAATGTTTCAGACCAACAAAGACCCTAGGATCCACTCATGGCTGGTCTACCTAACTGTGTTCGTAATCGTGTATTGTGTATGTCCTCCGTGGTGGCGGAGGGGACCTACAATTTTATGTGGGTTCCGAACCACAAGAACATAAGAAATTTATGTAAAAACTGCCGGTAAATTGGCAACGACCAATTTTTACGAAACTAAATAATTATTATCAATTTAAAACTAATTAATTGTCGATTTAAAACTAAAGCTAGAATCTCTGGATCCAGAGGATCAAGTCATAATAGACTACTATCCACAAATATGTTACACTCTATATCTATTTATAACGGACATGCAAATATATCAGATCCAAAGAATCCAGTCAATTTCATTACGGTATCCATCAAGTCACGGTCCATATCGATTGCGGACCAAGTCAAAATTTACAACCATATACATTACAATATATACACTTACGATGAAAAGTGTAGGTGTGGCTGTAAAGACTGTACAGTAATGTAGAAATGTGTGTGCACCCATTTTGGGTCTCCCATTTAAAGGTGTTTGTGGGGCAAGTGAAGATCATGAGTTTTTCAATACCTCACAGTACTATGGGGGGCACCGCTCGGCAGAGGAATCTCTTTAAATGGGGTGTGTAAGGACAGAGAGTATCCCCTAACCCAAGACGCTGCCTTCCTATATCCCACAACACTTGTGTTGAGCTGTGGGATCTATCCCCAGAAAGCCTTAATTTTACTACCTTAACTAACCTTTTCTATCAACATATGCGTCTAATCGATTTTTAAACATGTTTATAGACGTGCTACTAATTACTTCTACCGGCAAACTATTCCAGCTATTTACTATTCTATGCGTAAAAAAGTTTTTCGCAACTGCTGTCTCGAACCTTCTACGTGTCAACTTACACCCGTTATTTCTAGTCCTATTATATTGAGATATTTCGAAAAAGCTATCTCTATCTACGTTATCGAACCCATTCATAATTTTGAAAACCTGGATTAGATCACCCCTTAACCTCCTAGTCTCGAGTGTTGTCAATTTTAACTCCTTAAGCCTATCCTCGTACGATTTTGACCTAAGCGACGGAATCATCTTAGTTGCTCGTCTTTGAACTCTTTCGATTTTGTCTATATCTTTGCGCATATGCGGATTCCAAAATTGGACCGCGTACTCCAAATGGGGTCTAACTAATGATTTATAAAGAGGAACTATAATATCGCGCGATTTGTACTCAAAATTTCGAGCTATAAAACCTAACATTTTGTTCGCCTTATTGACCGCTGCTGTACTTTGTTTCGCTACTTTTAAATCACCAGTGACTATAACTCCTAAATCTTTTTCCTGCTCTACGCTTGTTAAATCTTTCCCTGACATACTATACGCAAAATTACCGTTACGCGAACCTATATGCAAAATTTTGCACTTATCAACGTTAAATCTCATTTGCCATGTGACTGACCAATCAACGATTTTATTCAGATCTTCCTGAATTTTACCTCTATCTTCGTCATTAATCGCCCTACCACCCAGCTTCGTGTCATCCGCAAACTTTGAAACTGTACTGACTAGGCTGACATCTAAATCGTTTATATATATAAGAAAAAGCAAGGGGCCCAATACAGAACCCTGAGGAACGCCACTTGCTATATTTGCCCAAAACGACTCCGCTCCATCAACGACCACCCTCTGTTTCCTGCCTCGCAACCACTCTTCTAGCCAATTTATTACTACACCCCTGATTCCATGAGCCTTAGTTTTTTCAATGAGTCTTTTGTGCGGCACGGTGTCAAACGCTTTTTGAAAATCTAAATACACTACTTCAACCGCCCGATGTCTATCGTAAACGTCAACCACGCTTTGGAAAAATTCTAAAAGATTAGTTAAGCAAGATTTGTTTCGCCTAAATCCGTGCTGCGTATTTCTAACTAGCTTATGCACTTCTAAGTGTTCGACTATACGATCCCTAATTATTGATTCCAGTAGCTTACCTACAACAGACGTTAAACTGATTGGCCTATAATTTCCCGCCGCACCTTTATCGCCTTTCTTAAAGATAGGTGTTACGTTTGCTAACTTGAAATTATCTGGTACGCACCCCTCAGAAATAGACGCATTAAAAATCTTTGTTAGCGGCAAAACAATGCTATCTTTTAATTCTTTTAGTTGTATGGGATATATGGAATCCGGACCCGGTGATTTACGCGTTTTCATTTTATCAATATAGCGCGTTACCTCCCCTTCACTAACCACTATATTGAACATAAAGTCCAAACGTCTTAGTTTTAAAGCAAATTCCTTTAATATTCGTTCATGTAATTCCTTTTTGCCCATGGGTGGGCTATACTTCTCAGAATACTTATAATATTAAAAATAAATCAGATTATTTAAGAAAAGCGAACAACCTCACATTGTGGCAAAAATCAAACTGCACCGCCGCCCAACGCAGTTGAAGGCACGTTTATCGAAACATAAAAAGTTACCATGTATCGCCAGAATTAAATTGTGCCTCTACAAGGCCGAAGGATATAAGCCCGAGTTGAAATGTTTTTTCTTTATAAAAAAAATTAATAGGAGGAAAACTTATTTTATTTAATGAGAATTAGAAGAAGGACTATTATGTAACCGTATGCAAGCAAATAATTATTCATTAAAAGAACTTTAAATATATTACTTATACTTTCTCGGGCGTAATGTCTTGCGCCCGAGTAAAAGATCTTGAAAGATTACACGAAAACTTAATGTGTGTCAATATAGTTTTTTATAGGTAGTAAGTGTATCTAAATGCGCTCAAAATTTGCTTGCGTGACGAAGGCTAGACAGAAAAATAGTAACATACTACCAGCCAAAAACTATTTTTACAATTTGTATTTAAAACTTTTTTTAAACTTAAATCTATAAATACACAATTTTATCTCTCATGCTTCTCCTTGGCCCTTGCCTCTCGGGCTCAGCCCGAGTGCAGGAGTCGCCACTGATATATATATTATATATATATATATATATATATATATATATATATATATATATGTATGTATGTATGTATATATATATATATATATATATATATATATATATATATATATATATATATATCAGCGTCTTTATTTATTTCAAAGTTATTTACTTTGAAAGCGTTTTCAGTTTTCTGCGTATGAGGGGACACGAAAGGCTTCCATAACTGCTCCCTCCACATAGAAAATTCCCTTATTTAAGACAAATCCTGTTTAATTAACAACTCTTGATTGGATCAAAGAAAATAATAGTTAAAATATAATGAATATAATTGTTTTAATTGGAGTTTCTATACGCATTTGGTAGCTTCATTTCGTCATTATAGAATTTTGTTGTGAATGTTGAATACTAATAAATTATACTTATATAATTTATAAATGTACGCATCTGTATGCATCCATACAGATGGTTGATAAAAGTAAGCAAAAGTAAAAACCTTTGGTAAGTAAAAGTAACAAACCTTTGTTTTTTTGGAGTTTTTGATTTGATATAAAGGTCAATAAATATTAATCAATTTATGGACCACTATATTTAGAATCGTGTTGCCTTTCCCTTTGCATTACGTAAAACTGAAACACGTTCTGGCATTCCATTGATGAGTTTACCATTTATTCTTGAGGTATTGTAGCCCATTCTTCTTTTATGGCTTGAATGAATCTTTCCCTGATTGTTTTGGTTGCCCCTTTATTAATGACCTATCTAGCATGTGCCACACATGTTCAACTGGATTCATATCCAGGGGTTCACTTGTCCGTGGAAGACGTTCAATTTTAGGGCTATCAAGCCACCTCTGCGTAGCACGAGCGTTATGAGCTGGGGTATCATATTCCATAAATAAACTTTGGTGTGGAGGTAAACTTTCATTGAAATAAGTGGGTAGCAGCTCTTCTAGGAGCTTTACGTATTTGGTTAGCAACGGTTCCTGTGCAGACCAATATCTCTGTTCGTCCATTGATTCAATTTGCAGGCCACAGTATTATACAGTCACCATATTTTTTCCGTAGCCTGTAGATGCCTCAAAGTGCATGGGATGGATGTCTCTACTCTATACCCACACATGGCCACTGTCTGGAAATGAGGCAAACCGGGGCTCATCCGAAAATATTACGGTGTTCCAAAAGGCAGAATCATGTTTGACCATCGATGCTGCCCACTGCTTCCAACAGGCAATGTTGCGAGGGATGAACATGGGCTTCCTTCTACCTGCTCTGCAATAGTAACCCATATTACCTATAATGAACAATTCGCGGTTTGTCGAGTGTTCCTTTCTGCACGTCTTCTGACTGCATGAAGCGTTCTTTCAGATGGACCTGGATGAGCAACTGTTGTTTTCTGGGTATTTTTAAAATGCAAATTGACTCGGATAATTGTTGATAATGGAATGCAAAACTTTCGCAAAATTTCATTTTGACTTTGTTTCACTTCCCAAAGTTCAATAATTCTACTTCTTGTGAAATTTGTAAGTTCCTGGAAACCTTTGCCTCTTGGCATTATGGAATACACACTAATTTATCTTTGATAATTACCTTACTCTAACAACTTTCTTTCAGCGGGTTATATTCGTTTTGAACAAGTTTAAGGACAACCATCGATGTGTCTATTTATTTTTGTCAACCCCTTTGTAGAGTTAATATTAGTTGTTTTAGTTTTAAAAAGTGCATTTTTAAAAAATCTTCTTATAAATGTAAAATCTTTAAATACAGATATAAAAATTTCCACCTAAAAGATAATTGAGGGGTCCCGCGTCTTAAGGTACCTAAGCGCCAAAATTAAAATTCACCAGAAATCGCCTCCAAAGTTCAGCAATATTCTCGCAATAGTATCTCTGTTTTTAATTGAACTAGAACGTTCATTTTTGGCTAAATTAGAGGTCTAAGTATGCTAATGAAGATGTTCATGAGTTTTTGGAATAGATTTTCATATTTTATATTTTATATATATTTTTTTAAATTTTTTGATTTTCTTATTATGCCGAACTTTGGGTGAACTTTTGGCTGGCGATAGAGGTGAAAAAAAGCAGTTCGCTTAATAAAGTTTTCAACCATACTTCTAGTGTCGTAAGGTCATTATAACCCAAACCACGTGATAGAGGAAGGGTGAAAATAGTGATATCCATCAAAAACACGTTTTCGCCTGTGGTGGCGCTTAGGTACCTTAAGACGCGCGACCCCTCATACATTATTTAGGAAAATTCTAATATAGAGCAAAAATATAAATACTTAATTTGTTAAACGCATTCGTAACTGGAAATTCACATTGCCAGAAAGATCTCGGAGAGCGGTTCAAATCCGGTAAGAGTAAAAAAAAATTAATATATACAATACAGTGTATACACAAAGCATTGACAAAGGTAAACAAACGCAATGTTTTATTATATGTTTTAATTAATGTGCAATACTTTTACAACACCGCAAGGAATCCCACTGAAACATTCAGTTTTAGCCGTGTTGCACCCATCCCCCTTTTCCCCGTGCAAAGCTAAAACACGCTGGGTCATTCCATCGATTAAGTTTTTAGTGTCATTTTGGGGTATTACGGCCCATTTCTCTTTGAGAGCCATGATTAGGGTCTCCCTGGTGAGGGTTTTGGTTGACGTCTTTTCACTGCCCTGCCCAGCGTGTACCACACATGTTTTATGGGATTTATGGGATTGACCTGGCCATGGTAGTCGTGCGATACCATTGGCTTCATGGCACCTCTGAGTTGCACGAACTGTGTGGGCAGGGGCAGGGACGTAGCCAGGAATGTCCCAAGGGGGGCGCGGACTTGAGCTACGTTCGTCAGGTTCCGTGGTGAATCGGGCGAGCCCATACAGTTTGGGGGTCTGGGGAAGAGCTGGAAGCTCCCCTAGCGGGCATTAATCCTATAGTTTTCATATGTAACAAAGCAAGTAACTATTTTATTCACACATACAGTATATTGATTTCACGCATACAATTATTTAGTGTATACACGTTTAACAGTATAACATATCTATGAATAACGAAATCATTAGAAGAGATCCAAATGAAACTCTCACCTATAAGGCGAGTCAAACGGATGCAGAAACAGCTAGATCAGTTGAGACAGAAGAAACGCACATCTGTTTAACATATATAAAATTTTAAACAGGATAATCGCATTGAAAAATAATGGTTCTTTTGCATTTTCCTCCCAACACTAATTTTTTTATATAATGTTGGTTTGGTTTTGGTTATGGTACTTTATTTTCCTTCCATTATAAAAAAAATTAGTGTTGGTATTAGGTTAGGTTAGGTTACGATAAAAACAGCCCGCCGCAGGCGTTAGCCGTAGTTAGCCAGCTTCAAGTTAGGTTAGGTTAGGTTAGGTTAGGTTAAAAACCCCGCCGCAGGCGTTAGCCGTAGTTAGCCGGCTTCAAGTTAGGTTAGGTTAGGTTAAGTTAGGTTAGGTTAGTGTTGAGCATGAAAATACCTTTCTTGCGATGTTGCGAGATATTACTGCTTTCATGCCCTTTCACGATTAAAAATTAAAAGTGTTTTGCTAACGTACTTTATTTTCCTTCCATTATAAAAAAAATTAGTGTTGGGATTAGGTTAGGTTAGGTTAGGTTTGGTTAGGTTAGGTTAGGTTAAAAACAGCCCGCCGCAAGTGTTTTGCTAACGTACTTTATTTTCCTTCCATTATAAAAAAAATTAGTGTTGGGATTAGGTTAGGTTAGGTTAGGTTTGGTTAGGTTAGGTTAGGTTAAAACAGCCCGCCGCAAGTGTTTTGCTAACGTACTTTATTTTCCTTCCATTATAAAAAAAATTAGTGTTGGGATTAGGTTAGGTTAGGTTAGGTTTGGTTAGGTTAGGTTAGGTTAAAAACAGCCCGCCGCAAGTGTTTTGCTAACGTACTTTATTTTCCTTCCATTATAAAAAAAATTAGTGTTGGGAGGATAATGCAAAAGTACCAAAATAATTTAGGGGCTACTTGACAAAAAAATAGGTACTTTATCAAATACGCAATTACTTTACGAAATCAAAATCGAATACTTTAGTAAATACACAATTTACGTATAGGTACACCACAAAATCACATTACCACCCACCGTCCCTTTTATTCCAGTAACAAATTGAGTCGTCTCGCCTTTTTTTTACGCAAATCTATCCACTATTTCGGACTGGCGCCGAGCTGTGTTCAGTTTCCCCTCGCTTCATATTTCAGTAGTTCAGTACGATACGTGTCCAAACGTGTTTGGATGTGTTTAAAAAAACGACGCAAAATATCGCTTAAATAATATATATATATATATATATATATATTATATATATATATATATACACACTCCTTCCTTTATTTATAGATACCAAATTGTTAAATGATATAGTTTGGCGGTGAACCTTGGTTGTAATTACCGCAGATTTCTTTCCTGGACTTTCCAAGGGTGGGGGGGGGGCCGCCTACGTCGTCCCCCTTTGGCTACACCCCTGCAGAGGTGCCATATTTCATGAGTACAGCGAATGATAGTGACAGATTACCAGTGGCATAAAGTGGCAGCAGGCCTCTCTCCAAAATACTTTGATATTTTGCAAAATTGACGGTTTCTTGCATATCACCAGTTCTGATTGTCCCGTACTCCAAATAAAATGGCAGCCCACACCGTAACAGAAATGTCTTCGGGTTTCACTATAGCATGCAGGCAAATTGGAACTCGTCTGTGAATATCACGGTGCTCCAAAACTAGGTTATACATCAATGTTGTCTACTGCTGCCCACTAGCTGCTCTACAATCATTACATATTGTATGCCGGCGTGAGATCGAGAGTCGTTTCGGGCACATAGTGACACCATACAGAGGTCCCCACAAAGGAGGCTACACACACACACGCACACGCACACACACACACCACACACACACACCTGGATCAAGTATTCACAAACAACAACAACGTAATGGATGAAATAAAAGAACGGCAACTATAATATCAGCCCACAACATTCCTGTCACAGCACGTGCACAGGGGGGGGGCTTGGGGTGCTTGAGCCCTGCCCTTTTTCTCTTCTTCACATCAAAAGTGCCCTTTTAGTCAAAATTCATAAATATATTGATTCGACATAAATTTGAATTAATTAGTTATATTTTTATTTAGTTACTGCTACTTCAACAGATTTTCAAACTGGAATTACTTTGATCTATGATTTTTTTATTAGAATAATAACTTAACATACCGTTACTATTATTTTGTCAATCAGGGAGGGCGTCCCTAGTGGTAACACTGACTGCAGCTGTTCACTGTTGACTGCGTCTCTCGGGTATGTGGGTGTATTGTTTACTGTTTGTAATGTCTTGCGCCCGAGTAAAGGATCTTGAAAGATTACACGAAAACTTAATGTGTCAATATAGTTTTTTTATAGGTAGTAAGGGTATCTAAATGCGCTCAAATTTGTTTGCGTGACGAAGGCTAGACAGAAAAATAGTAACATACTACCAGCCAAAAACCATTTTTACAATTTGTATTTAAAACTTTTTTTAAAACGTAAATCTATAAATACACATTTTATCTCTCATGCTTCTCCTTGTCCCTTGCCTCTCGGGCTCAGGCCGAGAAGCCCGAGTCGCCACTGATATATATACACACACACACACACACACATATATATATATATATATATATATATATATATATATATATATATATTATCAGCGTCTTTATTTATTTCAAAGTTATTTTACTTTGAAAGCGTTTTCAGTTTTCTGCGTATGAGGGACACGAAAGGCTTCCATAACTGCTCCCTCCACATAGAAAATTCCCTTATTTAAGACAAATCCTGTTTAATTAACAACTCTTGATGGATCAAAGAAAATAATAGTTAAAATATAATGAATATAATTGTTTTAATTGGAGTTTCTATACGCATTTGGTAGCTTCATTTCGTCATTATAGAATTTTGTTGTGAATGTTGAATACTAATAAATTATATTTATATAATTTATAAATGTACGCATCTGTATGCATCCATACAGATGGTTGATAAAAGTAAGCAAAAGTAAAAACCTTTGGTAAGTAAAAGTAACAAACCTTTGGTTTTTTTGGAGTTTTTGATTTGATATAAAGGTCAATAAATATTAATCAATTTATTGGACCACTATATTTAGAATCGTGTTGCCTTTCCCTTTGCATTACGTAAAACTGAAACACGTTCTGGCATTCCATTGATGAGTTTTACCATTTATTCTTGAGGTATTGTAGCCCATTCTTCTTTTATGGCTTGAATGAATCTTTCCCTGATTGTGGTTTTTGGTTGCCGCTTTATTAATGACCTATCTAGCATGTGCCACACATGTTCAACTGGATTCATATCCAGGGGTTCACTTGTCCGTGGAAGACGTTCAATTTTAGGGCTGTCAAGCCACCTCTGCGTAGCACGAGCGTTATGAGCTGGGGTATCATATTCCATAAATAAACTTTGGTGTGGAGGTAAACTTTCATTGAAATAAGTGGGTAGCAGCTCTTCTAGGAGCTTTACGTATTTGATGAGCAACGGTTCCTGTGCAGACCAATATCTCTGTTCGTCCATTGATTCAATTTGCAGGCCACACTATTATACAAAATCACCATATTTTTTCCGTAGCTTGTAGATGCCTCAGAGTGCATGGGATGTATGTCTTTACTCTATACCCACACATGGCCACTGTCTGGAAATGAGGCAAACCGGGGCTCATCCGAAAATATTACGGTGTTCCAAAAGGCAGAATCATGTTTGACCATCGATGCTGCCCACTGCTTCCAACAGGCAATGTTGCGAGGGATGAACATGGGCTTCCTTCTACCTGCTCTGCAATAGTAACCCATATTACCTATAATGAACAATTCGCGGTTTGTCGAGAGTTCCTTTCTGCACGTATTCTGACTGCATGAAGCGTTCTTTCAGATGGACCTGGATGAGCAACTGTTGTTTTCTGGGTATTTTTAAAATGCAAATTGACTCGGATAATTGTTGATAATGGAATGCAAAACTTTCGCAAAATTTCATTTTGACTTTGTTTCACTTCCCAAAGTTCAATAATTCTACTTCTTGTGAAATTTGTAAGTTCCTGGAAACCTTTGCCTCTTGGCATTATGGAATACACACTAATTTATCTTTGATAATTACCTTACTCTAACAACTTTCTTTCAGCGGGTTATATTTGTTTTGAACAAGTTTAAGGACAGCCATCGATGTGTCTATTTATTTTTGTCAACCCCCTTTGTAGAGTTAATATTAGTTGTTTTAGTTTTAAAACGGGCATTTTTAAAAAAATCTTCTTATAAATGTAAAATCTTTAAATACAGATATAAAAATTTCCACCTAAAAGATAATTGAGGGGTCCCGCGTCTTAAGGTACCTAAGCGCCAAAATTAAAATTCACCAGAAATTGCCTCCAAAGTTCAGCAATATTCTCGCAATAGTATCTCTGTTATTAATTGAGCTAGAACGTTCATTTTTGGCTAAATTAGAGTTCTAAGATGCTAATGAAGATGTTCATGAGTTTTTGGAATAGATTTTCATATTTTATATATATTTATTTTTTATTTTTTGATTTTCTTATTATGCCGAACTTTGGGTGAACTTTTGGCTGACGATAGAGGTGAAAAAGAGCAGTTCGCTTCATAAAGTTTTCAACCATACTTCTAGTGTCGTAAGATCATTATAACCCAAACCACGCGATAGAGGAAGGGTGAAAATAGTGATATTCATCAAAAACACGTTTTCGCCTGTGGTGGCGCTTAGGTACCTTAAGACGCGCGACCCCTCATACATTATTTAGAAAAATTCTAATATAGATCAAAAATATAAATACCTAATTTGTTAAACGCATTCGTAACTGGAAATTCACATTGCCAGAAAGATCTCGGAGAGCGGTTCAAATCCGGTAAGAGTAAAAAAAAATTAATATATACAATACAGTGTATACATAAAACAGTGAAAAAAATAAACAAACACAATGTTTTATTATATGTTTTTGTTAATGTGCAATACTTTTACAACACCGCAAGAAATCCCACTGAAACATTCAGTTTTAACCGTGTTGCACCCATCCCCCTTTTCCCCCTGCAAAGCTAAAACACGCTGGGTCATTCCATCGATTAAGTTTTTAGTGTCATTTTGGGGTATTACGGCCCCATTTCTCTTTGAGAGCCATGATTAGGGTCTCCCTGGTGAGGGTTTTGGTTGACGTCTTTTCACTGCCCTGCCCAGCGTGTACCACACATGTTTTATGGGATTTATGGGATTGACCTGGCCATGGTAGTCGTGCGATACCATTGGCTTCATGGCACCTCTGAGTTGCACGAACTGTGTGGGCAGGGGCAGGGACGTAGCCAGGAATGTCCCAAGGGGGGCGCGAACTTGAGCTACGTTCGTCAGGTTCCGTGGTGAATCGGGCGAGCCCATACAGTTTGGGGGTCTGGGGAAGAGCTGGAAGCTCCCCTAGCGGGCATTAATCCTATAGTTTTCATATGTAACAAAGCAAGTAACTATTTTATTCACACATACAGTATATTGATTTCACGCATACAATTATTTAGTGTATACACGTTTAACAGTATAACATATCTATGAATAACGAAATCATTAGAAGAGATCCAAATGAAACTCTCACCTATAAGGCGAGTCAAACGGATGCAGAAACAGCTAGATCAGTTGAGACAGAAGAAACGCACATCTGTTTAACATATATACAATTTTAAACAGGATAATCGCATGGAAAAATAATTTAGGGGCTACTTGACAAAAAAATAGGTACTTTATCAAATACGCAATTACTTTACGAAATTAAAATCGAATACTTTAGTAAATACGCAATTTACGTATAGGTACACCACAAAATCACATTACCACCCACCGTCCCTTTTATTCCAGTAACAAACTGAGTCATCTCGCCTTTTTTTTCGCAAATCTATCCACTATTTCGGACTGGCGCCGAGCTGTATTCAGTTTCCCCTCGCTTCATATTTCAGTAGTAGTTCAGTACGATACGTGTCCAAACGTGTTTGGACGTGTTTAAAAAAACGACGCAAAATATCGCTTAAATAATAATATATATATATATATATATTATATATATATATATATATATCCTCCTTTGTTTATTTATAGATACCAAATTGTTAAATGATATAGTTTGGCGGTGAACCTTGGTTGTAATTACCGCAGATTTTTTCCTGGACTTTCCAAGGGGAGGGGAGGTGACCGCCTCCGTCGCCCCCCTTTGGCTACGCCCCTGCAGAGGTGCCATATTTCATAAGCACAGCGAATGATAGTAACAGATTACCAGTGGCATAAAGTGGCAGCAGGCCTCTCTCCAAAATACTCTGATATTTTGCGAAATTGAAGGTTTCGTTGCATATCACCAGTTCTGATTGTCCCGTACTCCAAATAAAATGGCAGCCCACACCGTAACTGAAATGTCTCCGGGTTTCACTATAGCATGCAGGCAAATTGGAACTCGTCTGTGAATATCACGGTGCTCCAAAACTAGGTTCTCCATCAATGTTGTCTACTGCTGCCCACTAGCTGCTCTACAATCATTACGTATTGTATGCCGGCGTGAGATCGAGAGTCGTTTCGGGCACATAGTGACACCATACAGAGGTCCCCACAAAGGAGGCTACACACACACACACACACACACCTGGATCAAGTATTCACAAACAACAACAACGTAATGGATGAAATAAAAGAACGGCAACTATAATATCAGCCCCACAACATTCCTGAAATGTCAGTCGCAATGATGACAACATTGAAAGCAAAAACACACGTTAGAGAAAGAGCCAAATTGAACTTTTAACCTTAATTCCAAGGCTACAAACTGGAAAGGTATGGCAGCAATAAACTGGAAACCCATCTTTAGGGATGAAACAACGGAAGGGACGCCCATAACCTTAGAAGAGAAGACGCTGAAAATTCTAGAAAAGCATGCGCCGAAAATAACAACCAAAAGGGAAGAAAAATTTTCGAGAGAAAAAGGCGGACCATGTTCCGCAAGAGAAAGAGAGTGACTGCTAAATTAACGAATTGCAAAGACAACAATACTAATAATTATCAATGATCAATGAAAAACTGAAGAGCATTGATTGGAACATATAAGCTCTAATTGAAAACACTCACAGAGATAAGATACATCAAATACTTCTGGAGCTTTGCGACAAAGGAAATTTTAAAAAATCACTTGTCCGTCGGATATTAAAGGCAAGAAAATAATGCCCTAACTGATGATCTAAAGGAAAATATTTGAAATATTAACCCACTAGTGCCCATTCGTAGAATTTCCTACCGACATAATTGTTTGTCATTATTGCATCACTTTTTTTTTGTATTCACGTGATCTTCGGTATGAGTCACACACACACACACACACACACACACATATATATATATATATATATATATATATATATATATTGTGTATATATAAAGGGACAGACAGGATTCTAATTAAATTTCACAGCGCAAAAATTTAAAAGGGGTGATTTTTATTCGTCCGTTATTTGGCAAATGTTTTAGGCTTTGATTTTGCTTCTCTTTTCGGAAATGCCTTTGAAGAAATTCAGAAAGTGGGTCAAGGTGATGCAGATTAGCGTTCGTTGCATTTAATTGGAATAAAGCGACGCTGAAAAAGCAATTTCTGTTGCCCATTTACAAGTTTACAGTTTAGGCTTTTATCAATTACCCACCTCTCGTAATTCAATTTGCTGCATTGTTTAGCTTTTAGTTTTGTTCGAAAATGCGTATAAAACTCTAAAATGTATGAGTACTTCATACGTGTATACAGGGTGTCACAGAAGTGCGATCCCAAGGGCTAATATCATGTTGTACATTATAGGGATCGGCTTTTGGGACACCATATATATATAACCTTACCTTACCTTACAACCTTACAAAGGTTCCGCGCGATGATTTCTCATTTCGCGAAGGTCAAGCTTGTCGCCCCTCCTCTCGAGTTGGCCTGGTGAAGTAGTGAGTTGGATTCTTGCGCTCTCCACCTCACATAGCCAGGTACGCCCGGCTCATCGGGGATTGTTCTGAGCCAGGCGTCTAGTCTTCTTTTGAAGATTTCCACTGCAACTCCCTTCGTGTTTCTTAGGTCTTTGGGCAACTGATTAAACAGTTTTGGTCCTCTCACTACAAAACTATTTTCTTTCAGGGTTAAGGATGTTCCCTGTCTCGCCTTCAATTTGGGAATACGACACAGTCTACCGCTTCTACTTTCCATCGTTGTTTGGGGAGTTATGGGATTCAGAGTAAGATTAGGGACTAGTTTCTCCATTATTTTCCAAGTGTAAATAATGGTGTATCTCTCTCTTCTCCTTTCCAGTGAATATAGGTCTAGTTCTCGTAACCTTTCCCAGTAATTTAGTTCTTTGCACCCATTGATCTTGGCTGTGAAGCTTCTTTGGATCCCCTCCAGCTGTCTAATGTCTTCTTTTTTATATGGGGAAGCTAGGACCGAGCAGTATTCTAATTTGGGTATGATCAGGGTTTTCAGTAGAGGAATCATTACATTCCTATCCCTTCGTTTAAAGGTTCTCAATATCTGACCCGTTATTCTCTTTGCTCTGTTTACTGCAATCTTATTTTGTGTTTCAAATTTCGCATCATCTGTCATTACAACCCCTAAATCTTTTGCTCTGGAATTTCTCTGAATTTCCTGTCCATTTGGGGGTATAATATTCCATGCACTTTAGGTCTTCTCTTTTTCCGTACCGTAATAGCTGAAATTTCTCGGTGTTAAACTTCATATTGTTGTCTTCAGTCCACTTGTAGATTTTGTTTATGTCTGTTTGTAAAGATCCTATGTCTTCTGGGTTTCTTATTTTTCTACTGATCTTTGTGTCATCCGCAAAGGATGTTACTGTGCTGTCTCTGGTAACGTTCTCATCAATGTCAGTTAGCATGATTATGAAGAGTAGTGGAGCTAATACTGTTCCTTGTGGTACTGAGCTGAGGACCTCTGATTCTGATGAAGATACTCCTTGTACTGTAACGACTTGCCTCCGCTCACTAAGGAAATTATATATCCATTTCCCTACTTTTCCTGTTATTCCCATATATTTCAGTTTATGTATTATGATTCCGTGGTCACACTTGTCGAACGCTTTAGCAAAGTCTGTGTATAGTACATCATAGTTTTCATTACTTTCAAGTGAATCAATAATGTTGTTGTAGTGTTCCATTAGTTGTGATAGGCATGATCTGCCTGATCGAAACCCGTGTTGGTTATCATTGAATTTTTTTCTGAGTTTCCAAAAAGTCATAGATTTTCTGTCTAACTATTCTTTCGAATATTTTAGTGAGATGAGATGTAAGCGACACTGGCCTATAGTTTTTGGCCTCGGATCGATCTCCTCCTTTATATATTGGGACTATGTTCGCGCTCTTCAGGATGCCCGGTATTTCTCCCGTGTCTAATGATCGTCTCCATAGCCAGTATAGGGGCTCAGCGATTGCATTCTTGCAGTTTTTGATCAGTGTGGCATTCCATTTACCCGGTCCTGCCGCTGAGTGTGTTTTTAGTTTCCCTATAGCTTGTGTAATATCATCCGTCGTGAAGTCGAAATCCGTTATACTTTCCCCTTGTGGTTCTTCTTCAAAGAACGCGTTTCTATCGCAAATCAATTTGTCAGTTTTTGGGATACTGAAAGATGATTCATACTGAGCTTTTAATATTTCAGATACTTCTGTTAGATCATCAGATAAATCACTGTTCTCATTTTTTAAAGGTCCGATAGTCGCTTGGTTATATATATATATATATATATATATTATACGGGATGATCACCTGGTTACGGACTCGTGAGGAATCTTGTAATAGTTTTGTATACTTCGTATTTATAATATTATATTTTATTTTAGGATATGTTTTTGAGATTCATTAATTATTGACATAAATAAATAGATATGAAACGGCATACAGGGTGTCCCGTAAGTCTGGACCCATAGGGAAAAATAAAAATTACAAAATAGTCCAAAAATTTATTACATAATCTGTTCAAAGTGTCCGCTGTTGTGTCGCACACATAGTTGAAGACGCAATCTCCACTGCGACAGCACTTTCTGAATCACAGTCGCAGAAATTTCTTGACACGCCTCCACAATGCGTGCTTTAAGGTGGAAAATGTTCTGAAGTTTGACCTCGTACACTTTGGCTTTCAAGTGGCCCCACAAATAAAACTCCAGCGGAGTAAGATCATAATAAAAAAAATAATAAAAATAATAATAAAAATAATAAAAAAATATATTATAAATAAATTTTTGGACTATTTTGTAATTTTATTATTTTTCCCTATGGGTCCAGACTTACGGGACACCCTGTAGATTGGATAACCACAAGACAGTCTTGTGTTTTAGTGATTGTCAGTGCAAACCTCTGAATTATTTCGGATACACTATGAAAGAAAATTCTCATTAGTTTTATCAGTCTTTTACTCAGAACTACTAATAATGCCGTCGTTTATCTCTGAAGATGATGAAACTTGTTTTTCATAAGTGGAATTTTCAAATCAGGAAGAGAAAGTTGTTGCTATTTGATGTGTTAAAATTAAAATTCGCAGTTAACATCTTTTATGTATATTTTGCCGAAGTGTCCAACTTACATTGTGGACCTAATCAGGTTTTTTTTTGGAACTTGGTGATTATCTTTAGGAAGTAAAAATAAAACGTTCAATGAGGTTTATATCAAAGCTTGCGTGTACCCTGGAAAAGCTCTGAAACCCCTTTTGTATCTCTTTAGCCGCATATGTGGGTTTAATTGCAAAATATCCTATCGTTTGGGCAGCTGGGAGAGATGATTCTCAAGAGCAAAAATGTGTTCAAGCGAATGTGTTCAATAGTTCAAGCGAAACATCACATCCACAGACTTACACTAGGGCATGGTTAATTAATCATTTTTAGGAAAAAGTGATGAATGATGAAATTTTCTAATTAATCAATGATTAACTGATTAAAAATGATTACACATTAAATACTTCTGAAAAGAGTAAGAAGGGCCTTTATTGTTTCTGTTGCGTAAGATAAGACCGAAGAAAACAGTTTGCTCAAACATTTAGTTTGCTTTAGTTCAAGAAATCAGGCATGGGCGGATTAGACAGTTTATACACGCAAAAAGGTGCCAAATTCAAATGATACATTACAAAATCTAAGGTAAAATGATGGTGAAATTATGAGGAAAATTAATCACTTCTCATCATTTTCTAAAAATATTTTGTGATTAATTAATGATTAAATTCGAAACAATGATTAACTGATTAATCGCAACCATGCCCTAATTTACACAATATCGGCATTTACGTCTAATTTTGTGTTTAGTAGCAAGTAATGTAGTCAAAATATTCTTATCTGAATATGCCGTTGAGAAGCCGGAGAGCTTTCCGGGCAAAAGCTTTGAAATCCCTTTGAAGTTTTACAATAGAAAATAAGAAAATAAATAGAAATAATGGAAATAAGTAATGTAATAAACATCATATTTGGTGGATTAATATTACGATTATCTAAAAAGCATTCAATTAATTTCTATTATTACTAATGAAAATTGAGGTAATCTTAGAAATTATAGAAATAATAAAGAAATGATAAAAGATAACTGATTAATACCAATGATAGATTAATTTCTCTTATTACAAATGAAAAATGAGATAATCTTAAAATAATTGAAATAAATGTGGTAAATTATATCTTTCATATAATATAGTGGGATTATTGACTGGACCTCGTTAGTAGAGACCAGCGCCCGTAACTCACTGGATAACATCGTTTCCCTATAACTAAAGACACTGAAGGTATGGATTCGACTCTCGATAATGCTACTAATAATATTTCAGATATTAGAATAATGGGTCATATAGGTTGGCCTGAGCGCTGTGCTAGTTTCTGGCATTCCTGCCTGATTATTATTACCTACAGTAAGTAGAAGTTTTCTTTGAAGCATAAATTCATTCCAGTCCAATTTATACAAATAACATTCAGATATTTCTTGTAACACCTTGACATTATTTTTAACGTATCTGAAAGCTTTATTATAGTAATAATTATTAATATTATAAAATAGCTCGTAAATGATAGCTAATAGTATTATTTCATTAAAATAAAAGTATTGAAAACCCAATTATTAAAATAAAACATAAAATATTCGCTTCGGGATTATTGCATTTTTTAGATCAATGTTCTCTTTTCTTGCAATATCATGGAACAAGTAATTCTAATCTCATTTAATTAATTAGCATTCATCATTTTTTGTTCAATTAAAAACAGTGTAATAAAAAAAACAAGCTTCTAAACGAAACATTATATATATATATAATAATAATAATAATTTAACTTTCTTATATTTTTTTTTGTTCTCAATTATAATTACATATTTTTCCTCACTTCTAGTTCAGTTGTTCAAGGTAAACCCACACGTAAACATATTTTTCGCAGTCTTCAGAAAAATTAACTGGGTTATTCCATAGAAGTATGGGTCAAATACGCAAATGAAGACCATTAATTTGTTCTTGACATAGATTGTCGCAAACGAATGTGACAACTCCTTCGCTGAATTAACGAGCTACAAAATATCCATACTGCGTAAACATTTTTAATGATTTTAAAAATAACTTGCTTCCAGTGACTTGTTTTACCTTTTTTTTTTAAGGTAACATTGTACAGGGTGCTCCATTTAAATGGAACCATAGGGAGTAATTAATAATGGGTTTTTTCCAGATTTTTTAGGGTAAACGTAATAAAGGTAATAATAAAGTAATAAAGGTAAAAGTAATAGAGGTAAGGTAAGGTAATAAAGGTAAATAAAGGTAATAAAGGTACCAATATCCTTTCCAATCTTTATTACTCCCTATGGTTCCATTTAAATGGGAGTAATAAAAATTGGCAAGGATATTGGTACCTTTATTACCTATCTCACCTTTATCTTATTACCTTATTACCTTTATTACCTTATTACCTTATTCCGATCTTTATTACTCCCTATTGTTCCATTTAAATGGGAGTAATAAAAATTGGCAAGGATATTGGTACCTTTATTACCTTACCTCACCTTTATCACCTTTACCTTTATTACCTTATTATTACCTTTATTACGTTTACCCTCACAAATCTGGGGAAAAAAAAGACTATTAATTACACCCTAATGGTTCAATTTAAATGGAACACCCTGTACTAGTTAAATAAATTAATAATGCAATGTTTATTTTTAATAAAAAGGTTGATTTAAAAAATGCAAGAATATTTCCTCATAAATTTTACGCTTACTTTATCTCATACATATACTGTATGTATAATTGTATATTTACACATGGGGTGTGTGAGGTGGTGGGGTGTGAAGGGGTGTGTTACTGTAATGATTATGTTTTTATAATCAATTACATTACAATTACATAATTTGCTGTTCTACTATTTATTGGTATTTTCTATATAAAGCAACGCTATTTCTAACTCCAAACGGCTTGGCTGAAGGAGAATGATGACGCAGTTTTGGGGGAATGACGTGAAACTCGCTGTAGGGAAGAGATGAGGAAGGGAAACAACCGTTAACCATTTAGGTGAAATTCATCGAGTCTAAAAATTGAGTTTATTATAATTATACAGGGTGTTCAAAAAGTCGCACTACAATTGGAAAATTTATTAATTTACAATAAATGTATAATTTATGTAAAATTTATTTATTATACATTTATTGTAAATAAATAAATTTTCCAACTGTAGTGCGACTTTTTGAACACCCTGTATATGATATATTTTAATGGTTATGTTTTTATATGTTCATAATTTACTGTTCTACTATTTGTGAGTATTTCCTAAATTCCTATACAAAACAACCCCATTACCTACTGAAAACGGCGTGGCCGAGGGAGGATGAAGACGCAGTCATTTTCCTAAAAACGTTCGTTAATTTATATTTTTAAGTTATGGGTTGGGCTATTGAATTAACTGTTAATTTAACCTACGAGAGAGAGAAGATAGAAAGAGTAAATACGAATGAACATACATGATGGGTATTACGTTATCCTGGGCTTTTACACTTGAATAAATTTGTACTAAAATGTAACACATTTTACGTCTACATCAAAGGAAGGAATCTGGTTTGAACTATAAGAAAAATGCCAGGAACTCCTAATGACGTTCCCACAGGATCCTTCTGTAGGCGTTTTGCTATCGGTTAAAAGAAGACTGTAATTGAAAGATTTTACATGATTGGTGCCCAAATACAATTATGAAAATCAGCGAGCATTTAAAACACATAATTCAAATTATAGAATACAAAGCGTTATTAACCCTTAGAATTAGGGCAAATTACTAATAATTTACAAAGACTAGTCAATATTCATTATTTAGAGCAGTGGTTCTCAAACTTAGGTACGGCGTACCCCCAGGGGTACGAGAGGGAATCTTAGGGGGTGCGCGAAGGGGTCCTGAAAATATAACCCTTTTAATTTTATATACAATTAACAAACGGCCACGAGTCACACGGTCGTAAAGAAAGTAAAAATCGTTTATCTCTCTCGAAAATCCAGAAAATCCCGTGAAAGAATTCAAGAGGTACAGAGGAAGAAAAAGTTTGAGAACCGCTGATTTAGAGTGACTTCCTTTGGCACGTATGATGGCTTCACATCTCGAAGGCATCGAATCAATCAGAGCCCGTTGTTTCTATAAGAATTACTTATTTCGAATGAACAATACGCCAGCGTCTCCTTGCGTCATATTACCAAAATACATAAAGATGACCATCCATGACTGCGTCATGAGTCATGCGGTCCATGTAGGAAGCAGTTTCTGTTCATGTTTACAAATATTAATTTTGTGATAATCAACATAACACGGAAAGAAAGTTTCTTGCGCACACTACGCCAACCGCGTACGATGATAGAGGTCTATCGTATAAAGTATAAACCATGTGAAAGAGACATTACCCCTTACGCTCGTGCAACAAAATGAACACGACAATAGTTGTACAGAGAATTTGTGAGTCTTCCTGCAGTTCCTATTTTTATTTGCTCTGATTGACAACATTCGATGACGCCAGCGTCCGTAACTTAATGATTAACACCATTTCTCTATAAGCGAAGTGAAGACACTGAGGTTCGGGTTTGATTCTCGATGATGCCTGGGCGTTGTACTACTTTCAGGCCTTCCCAACTGATTTATTATTAACACTAGTACAGTTCCCGCCGCTTCGCTGACGGTTAGACAGGCTAAACTACAAAAAAAGAACCCAGCCGTGAAAATTTTGAGCTTCACATTGTGTCAACATTTCTGAATCTGGTATCTCCCAAAACCTCCTCACCCCCATTCATACAACTTGGGGGCTAACCCCCTCCCCCATTACCCCCACCCCTCCCCATTACCCACCATCCCAGATTACCCCCACCCCCACCCTTCCCCCATTGCTAAACTACAGAAAAGAACACAGTCATGAAAATCTTGAGCTTCACATTGCCGCCCGTAATACAATTTCTGAATTTTTTTTACAATTTCTGAATTTTTTTCTCACAATTTCTGAAAGTGTGACGGACAGACGGACAGACAGACGGACAGACAGACGGACAGACGGACAGCTCTCTTATTATAGTATAGATTCGATGATTGAAAAAAACTGAGCGTATTAAAGAGCGAAATAAAATGAAACCATTGTAAAATGAAACCTTGGAACTTCGTTTGAGGATGTTAAATTATGTAAATAGAAATGAATTAATTAAAAAAAAAATATGTAACTGAGCATATTTTAAATTTCATTAATTTCACTTGCAAAAAATAAATTATAAAAAATTAAATGACGCAGAGATATTTGAATTAAAAATAAATGCTCGTGAAGTGAAATACTACAGGGTGTCTGAAAAGTCACTCCCTATTTTTAAATTCTTATTGCTCCGAAATGAAAATGGATATGAAACCATTTCTTGAACTGAAATGAAGCTTATTTATTACAGTTTACGTTATTACAAAATTGAAAAGCTTTAATACAAAGTTAAAGTTCAACGTAGGATCCAGCATTACCAAGACATTACGAATTCTGTCTTCAAGTTTATCAATGGTCAATGCAAAAAACTTCACTTTTTTACGTGGAGGTCGAAATGTGACAATAAAACCCACACTAATAGACCGAGTTTATTTCCACACTAATAAACTCCGTCAGTATTAGTGTGGGTTTTATCGTTTCATCAATGGTCTTTTGACTTTTTTACTTTGAATAACCTTTATTAATAATAAAATAAAATAAATACAGTGTCTTTTTACACTTTACAATTTTTACAATGACATGAATAATTGTGAAGCTCGACTATTTAATTTTTTTTTTTATTTTATTTAATTTGGCCCTTAAGCTTTAGGCTTTACTGGGCTCTTATTAAAAATAAGCAGCTAGCTGTTATAAATTAATAATAATAAATAAATAAATAAGTAAATAAGTATTATTAATAGTTAAAACCTGTATTTCAATCTTAAACAATATTAATGGACAATATTAAACATTATTAGTGGACATTAATCCAAGATTTTTGTTAGTATCCCATTATTAATCGGGATTTCAACTTGGTTTTAAACAAATTTACATTCGCAATATTTTTTATATCGGCATGCAAGTCATTCCATAGTTTCAATCCAATGAAAATCGGTAGTTTTTGAGATGAAGACAATCTAAATTGAGGTATAACAAGCTTTGATCTATTTCTGGTCTGATACGAGTGGATTTCTTGATGAGTTACAAAATATCTATTTACCCATTGCAAATTAATGATTTTGCTCTTACACTTGTAAATAAAAATAAAATGTGCCAGTTTGGTTGTATCATTGAGCTTTAGTAGGTTTAGCTCTTTAAATAATGCACTAGAGTGATCAAGGAAATCAGCATCAGAAATAACCTTATTGCTCGTTTTTGGATGACAAAGATACCATTTAATGCGTTGTTAGCGGAGTTTCCCCAAACAAGGGTGCAGTATGTTATATAAGGAAGAACAAGAGTATGATAAAGAGTCAATAAAACTTGTTTAGGGACTACATTTCTAAGTTTAAACATTATAGCAACGCTCCTTGAAATCTTTTTCGCGATATAATTTACACGATCACTCCATTGCAAATTCTTATCTAGCATTACACCAAGAAATTTTTTTACAGTACACTCCTTTATGGTGATTTCATTAACATTAAGTTCATCAAGATATACATTTTTTTTATTAGTAAAAATCATGAAATTTGTTTTACTGGTATTTAGGAAGAGTTTATTGGTGGTCAACCACTTCATTACACTGATGAATTCTGAATGAAATATATTCTTAGCTGTATTAATATCTTTGCAAGAAAAAGAGAGAGTTGTATCATCTGCAAACATTATGAAGTTCAGTATATCAGATGAGCGTGGAAGGTCATGTTATATAATATAAATATATAATATATAATATAAATATATAATATAATGGTCCTTGGTTTTGATTTGTACACTTCTTCTTTGGCCCAGCCCCACAGAAAGAAATCGCATGGCGTTAAATCTGGACTTTGAGCAGGCCATTCCATTGGCCCTCGACGACCTAACCACTGTCCGGATAACTGGTTAGCTAACCAGGCACGAACAGTTAATGCAAAATATGGTGGAGCCCCATCTTGCATGAAGAGCAATTCTCCAGCATTTTCTCAGGTTAAAGAAGTGTGTGGACAATGCTGAAGCATACGTTGAACTTTAACTCTGTATTAAAGCTTTTCAATTTTGTAATAAAGTAAACGGTACTAAATGAGCTTCATTTCAGTTCAAGAAATGGTTTCATATCCCTTTTCGTTTAGGAGCAATAAGAATTTAAAAATAGGGAGTGACTTTTCAGACACCCTGTAAATGACGCATATAAAAATGCGGATTGAAAATTCTTAAGTCAGGAACCAATTAAGGACATTTTTTTGGATTTTTATCGAATTATATTTATTAATGAAAATGAAAATGAAAAGGTTTATTGGCAGACTATAGTCCATATGACTATTTGTATATTAATTAACTTTCTATTACAAGTGTAAAGAATGGCGAATGTTTTTGAAGTGTATAACCCGTTTGAGAATTCATGAACTAATTTTATGTATATTTTTATCTCTAATAATATCGTTGTTAAATATTTTTTCGAATCACCTGAAGATCCGTCACCCCCAGCCTTTTTAAAAGTTAACTTTATAAGGCTAACTAACGAAAATATCACGACTTAACCTAACCAATCGTTAGGTCAATTGTACGCCCTTGACGATTGGTTAGGTTAGGTCGTGATATTTTCGTTAGTTAACCTTATAAAGCTAACTCAAAAAAGCTGGGGTGACGGATCTTCAGCTGATCCATTTTTTCTACCAAAGTATATTAACGGGTTAGGATCTACAGGTATTTTACAGGGGTTCTTTATTGCTTCATGATATTCACGCCTCGCATTATATCTGCGTTTGATTGACCTTGAGGACAATAATTTCCCATCCAAAATTTTAATAAAAAAGCCATTTCACTACACTGTTAAATATACGTTTTGTAATCTTGATTGCGTACAGTATATCGTCGCTTATATCTTGAAAGGCATTAGCTCGAAAAATTTGAAAAAAAACGTTTTTATCGAAATATTGGTCCGTTTTCGTGTTCAGCACCTTGTCTCAAAAGGGCCTAGCTCTCCTCCAATCAGAAAGCTCGTGCACTTTGTAGAATCAAGCGCGACAAGTGGGACGACCTTCAGAGCATCAAAACAGTTTTTCTTTTTCTTGAACAAGTGACTTTTTGCGAGCTTCGACCTTTCAAGATATAAGCGACGATATGATTCTCCGCATTCCAGTTATGAACCATTAATATACAGGGTGGCGCAAAAGTCGCGCATCAGGATTTTTCAGAGTTGATTATAATATATTATTTTTTTCTTTTACGGAGGGGATGACTTCGAAATTAGCAATAGACGAGAGGGTGAATTTGAATTTAAATTCTGTACAGATTCATAGATTTGTTGTACCTGGTATTCCATACATTAAAACCCAGCTCACCCTCTCGTCTATTGTTAATTTCGCAGCCATCCCCTACTTAAAAGAAAAAATAATATATTATACTAGTCAACACTGAAAATTCCTATAATGCGCGACTTTTTCGCCACCCTGTATATGTTTATTAATACAGATTTATATATTAAAATCTACCAAGGAAACGCAAGAAAATTCTAAAAAATCCTATAAATTCCTCAACAAATATGCTTCTTTAACCTTTCACACCAAACTCCCATATATTCGTTGCCATAAATCCGTGCCTGCCACGCCATACCCACACATACAGTATATACCCCCTACCATAACATGCGGTGAAAGGGTTAATTAAAAGAATGTAAAACTAAATAACCACTTAATCCTTCACCTTATTGAACTCACTATATTTCCATATACTCACGTGTTTACAAATGGGACTGAAGAAGCAAAACTATATACACAAAATTGTTCAAATTATTTCCTAGTCATTCAATATATTAAACACTTGAAAGTTACCTTAGGAGAACACAGTCATTTGTTCAGAATCTGGCATATTAACTCCAGTTCTTTGAACTGTTTCACACTGAGGTTACATTTACGTCTCTGCTTTTTCGAGAAGACCTATAAAGGTAAGCCTATTATCTCATTGGATTTAAATATAGGTTACAGACACTGAGAACACTAATTGGACACACACACACACACACACAATGCACATATTATATATATATATATATATATATATATATATATATATTATATATATATTATATATATACAATTCAACCTAACGACACACTTACATAAATGACTGTGAACTTAAATATAATAATAATAATAATTAATAATAATAATAATAATAATAATAATAATAATGATGATGCAATCTTTATTTGTAAAAATAAATATTACAATGGTGCAATTTACAATATTACAATAATTTTTTACAGAATATATTTATTTATTTTATCTATGGCCTTTAAAGCTTTAGGCTTTACTGGGCTCTCAGGTAATTTATAAGATTAAAAACGTGTCATAAATAGGCAGTTACGATTTAGCAGTATAAATATTATGATATAATTATAATATATAACAAACATAGTAGTTAATATCATTATCAAATATATAACTCTTATTAGTTATGTATATGGTTACATATAAGATAACATAAGGTTTATAGCTATGTCGGGTAGTGTTTTAGGATACACGGACGAACTTGCTGTAGTCGACGAGAGACATGAACGTATATATTAACTCTTGTTTATTATAATACGTATGAAATACACGGTATTGAGAGTAAATAGTAACCACAACAATTAGACAAGTAAGGCGGTATTTAATTCCTAAGTGCATTAGTACGATTTTAGTATTCTTTTATTAATACTGATTTCATCTTGTTTTTAAAAGTATTCCATAATTTCAATCGAATCACCTGAAGATCAGGGCCCCCAGCCTTTTTTAGTTAGCTTTATAAGGCTAACTAACGAAAATATCACGACCTAACCTAACCAATCGTCAAGGGCGTACAGTTGACCTAACGATTTGTTAGGTTAGGTCGTAATATTTTAGTTAGTTAGCCTTATAAGGCTAACTAAAGAAGGCTGGGGGCCCTGATCTTCAGGTGATCCTTTCAATCCTATGAAAATGAGTGATTTTTGAGATGAAGACAATCTAAGGTGAGGAAAAACATGCCTATTTCTATTCCTTGTCTGGTATGAGTGAATCTGTTGTTGATGAGTTACAAAAATATTTATTAACCCATTCGAAGCTAATAATTAATTGACCATATACGGGTTATGATAACACAAAACATTGTTGGTGCCAGTAGGTAATGAATCACGTACGGAAGCCTTGTTAGTACGCTAACCCTCTATGAACTTGGTAATGATGCTGCAGTTGCCCGTACACCTGAATGGGTGTGTAGGGGAAGCAGTGCTTTGTCTAAAACAGTGAAAGGTTTCCTCAAACTTTAACTTAATATAATGTACACAAAAACCTTAACCATTGACAATATATATATATATATATATATATAACTGCAATGACCGCGCAGTATATTAACGTATAGAAACGACGTAAGTATAGAGGAGTGTTCTGCACACGAGGAAGAGAAATAACAAACAAATGAAAAAAGGCACCCGCCCGGGAATCGAACCCAGGATCTTCCGATTGCCGGTCAGACGTGCTAACCACTACACTACGGAGCCACGATAGTCAGAACACTCCTCTATACTTACGTCGTTTCTATATATATATATATATATACAGTATATTGTTGGTTCAAAAAGTCCGTTGGTGAAGCTCCATGACTTTTTTTTTTTCAATAAATGACACGCAGAACATAAACAATGGACCGGGATATGAAAATACACTTTAATGTCGTGTCCTTAATTTCAAGATTTTCTCGTCATTAAAACAAAAATCATGACATTTTATTCGTAAAATTTAAAAAATGTGAATGATAATTTTAAATTTGTTAAAAAAATAAACTTAAATTGTAGTCGTAGTAAGTCTACCACCCCCCAAAAACATTTCTCCCCCCAAAGCCCAAACTCACCAAAACAAACTTCAAAATAGATAATTAATCAATTGTAAAATTGAACTCTCCTTATATACGAAATAAACACAATTCTTTATTTGACGGAAATTTTTATTCTTTCATATTCCATAATTAATTATTATTATTATTAATTCATAATTGAAAATGTAAAAGAAATATTAAATGGTAAATAATTCTCAGAATAAGGAAAACCTATAAGGTTCCTTCCTGTGTATTGTGGGTTTACATTAAGCTTTGTTTACTCTTTGGCTTAATAATAATAATAATAATAATAATAATAATGATAATAATAATAATAATAATAATGAACTGTGCCTCAGATGCTGGTGAAAAAATAATATATATATATATATATCACACACAGTATATACACACCAGTAAGTTTACGGTTTCACTGGGTAATGTTGTAGCCACGTGAGAAGACTGCTTCCCGTTAGATCAGTGAGATACGCAACGTTGGATGGATTAAAACAAAAACAAGATACAGTTTAATTCAAAAGTAAATTTGGTATATTTTCTGTAAATATTCTGGCGTGAAATTTGTTAGAATTGGATCAGAGAAAAATGAGTTCGTTGCGATATATTTTTTTTAACAGTGAGTTCGTTTATATAATGAATTTTGCTCTATTTGTTTCAGTAATAAAAAAAATTAAAAAAAGCGCTTGAGCACCATTTTGTGTTTCCTTTCCTTCGTGGTTTTATTCATCATATATATATATATATATATATATATATATATATATATATATATATATATATATATATATATATGGGTCAGGATACATAGGGACTGCTTTTCAATGCAAATATATACGTAGATTTGCATTGAAAAAGAGTACTTTCTATTGTCCTGATTTTTGCGCCACCCTGTATATATTATGCTTATACAATGAGAAATTTTGTTGGTGAAAAGATAGTTCATATGACCAATAGTAACAATAAAAAATAAAATAAAAAATAGGAATGAAAATATAAGTAGTGAAAAATAGCGATGTCGATGTAAGTGGAGTTATAGACAAACATTTTCATATCACGAAGCCCATACAGTAGTTTAAAGTTTAAATGACATATGGCAGCAGAACTAATTAATAGTTTGACTAACTGAGTTGTGTGAGTTTTGAAATACATTGTTTTGGTTTGTTTTACCTCTTGATAGCTGGAGAAATCGTGGTTAGCAAACATTTGCGAAGCTGAACATCTTGGAGGTAACTTATGCGGCAATATCCATCATAAAGAAAATTAAGGGAACTATTTTTATAGTATATTTACATAGAAATATTATCCTCTATTGTCTGAACTCACTCTAAAAAGAAGTTTTCAAACCGTTTCTTCTATCTAAAGAAGTTATATATATCATTAAAAGAAGTTATTATATCATCTGACAAGAAGCTTTGATACCTAAAAGAAGGAAAAACTTCTCCTAGAATGCACACCCTCAAAAAGAAGTTATAAGTTCTAAATTTAGAAGTTTTTTTAGTGTACGTTAGTCTTATATCCTTGGCTGATCATTGCGTTCCATAATAACTTGGCAATGCAGTCTATCCCTATTTTCATCACGTCTACATTGAATTAAACCTCCGAGGATGAAAGAGCGCCAGATCTTTAGGGATTGATGATTGGGTGGATCCTGTGAAGTGCTAATATTAACGTTAGGTGGTCTGTATATTGTTAGTACGTTGAGAGAGGTTTTGTCAGAAGTAAGATTCATTGCCGCGCTTGTTCTACTGTAAAGAGTGGGTAGTAAATTTTTGTAAATTTTTATGGTATTTTTCATTTGACTACGAATGTCACCACCTCTTCTTTCTGTGCTGAAAATATAAAACAAATTTCTAACCCTCTGAGGGGAAAAGAGATGTTTACTCGGGTTCTGTATGAAAGTTTCCGTGAGCGTAATTACATGGAAATCTCTTTTTAATTAAAGATAATATATCTTTAAGATTATCATGATATTTAGCAAAGCTTCTAATGTTAAGGTTCAACATTGATAAGTGATCATCACTCGTGTTGAGGTCGTTAATAGATAAGTATTTGAAATCTTTATCAATGAAATTCATACCTATAAAATCGGTTAGCCAAATTGGCTCAATTCCAATTGGCAAGTGCTGGATTTGTAAGAATGTGCGAGAGAGTGTGAATTTGGGAGAATGAGATCATGTAAAGAAGAATAAAGTTTGAAAGAGAGAAGGAAAAAATTACATTTAATTAGTATATGAAGGAGAGATAAGCGTGTTAACATTTTAACGGGATGAAGAAAGCTAAATTTTAGAGGAGCTCAGTGGTACTATCTATATATATATACGGGGCTCCAATAAATCTTAGCCCCCCCGCCCATGGCCTAAACCATTAGAGGTACAGTAAAACTAAACATACCTTACAAAAGAGAATTTAATCCTGCATTTAATGAGAAACAATTAAAACTTGGTGTTCCCGTCATTGGCTTCCAAGACAGCCTGAATTCGCTTTGGGTAGCTTGCCAAAAGTGACGTGAATAGATCTTGATCGTTACGCAAATTTGCTAAAAGAGTTTCAATGTGTTGCGTCATTGTATCCTTCGAAAATCGATTTGCTGCAGGTTCTTGAAACAAGAGACATTCAACCTTGTCCTTTATAACTGATCCAATGTATTCACAGACGTTCAGGTCAGGAGAATTTCCTGGCCATTCTTCATTTCCAAAGAAATCGATCTCATGGTTCCGCAACAACTGTTGAGTGGCTAATGCCTTAAAGCAGGGGGTCTTATCGTGCAGAAGTGTGACCTGATCGATATCCATAACATTGTTTGGGTTTCTTAGAAAAGGAATGACATGCTGGGATAGAATAATATCACGAAAATACTGTCCATCCCAACTCTGACCATTTGGCTTCAGCACCCACATGAGCTTCTTTGCAGTGAACAAAACAAACACACCAACACAGTCTGGACTTTTTAATAATTCGCGATGATAATGTTCATTGTCATCGATTTCATCTGGTGTTGTGGCCCACACTCGATCATTTTGGTAGTTAGACCGACGTGTTACGTAAACAAAAAATTCATCGGAGACAGCTAAATGCATGAAATCATCCGCATCCCAATCTTCAAGATAATGGGCAAACCACATTCTGTCATCGATGTTAAGTTGAGTTTTTCTTGGCTTTGGAAGTTCATGCCAAGGCTTTAAACCTTGCCTATGACGGTACAGTCAAATGATCTCACCACTAACGATCTTTCCTCTCAACACTTCGATCTCTCTAGAAAGTTTAGCACAGCTGTTTTTCCGCTTACGCGTACCGCTTTCAATGATGTCCTTTGTTTCCTGAGAGAGTGGCAAATTTGGGCGCCCAGATTTGGTTGTATCCATTTCACATTCATCCAAAGTTTTATTCCAATTTCTTTTGACGCAGTCCTCACTTCTTCGCAACTTTTTGGCAACCCATGAAAGTGTTATAAAAGTGGCTCCAGCATCACGAGCTTCCCGAAATGTTATTGCTCGTATGCGATCTATCACACGTTGCCTCTCCGAATCACCAATTAATTGAGAAGCCATTATATTATCACTTTATCAGCTAGAGTAATTTTAATACATGCAATAAATAAAGAATTTTATGTATTTTTATAATCACTAAAAACTATTTCGATATAAGTAAACATGTGTAGTGAATACTCTTATTTTAGTTTCAAGTTAAATGTTAATTTTACCGTCTTGAATTTCGGAATAGTATAAATTCATTTTAAATTAGTTACCCCATTATAATTCAATTGTGAACCACATTAATACTAATTTTATGTATACTATATTATTTTATTGTATGTAAACATAATTAATTATATA
Organism: Bathynomus jamesi; assembly: GCA_023014485.1. Lineage (NCBI taxonomy): Eukaryota > Metazoa > Arthropoda > Malacostraca > Isopoda > Cirolanidae > Bathynomus > Bathynomus jamesi. Next base: position 214,096 of record JAJOZX010001919.1, on the reverse strand, counting down.
TCACAATTGTCAGTTAATTATTTATATTCAAATATTTATTTTAATCTAATACCATGTCCATTTTACAAATAAATAATAGAAAACCAATGGTTATATTTTCCACCTTTGGTACTGTCGCAGTTTCGCCTAACGGACTCAATACGGCTAGTGAGATAATCACTGGTTGGCACTTAACTAGCGGCAGTGCTTATGGCTACATCATCCAGGTTAACCTATACCGGATAGATGCGCTACGGTCCCAAGCCGTAGCTTGCCTAGGCCGACGACGACGACGACGTAAACCAACAATTGGTGACTCCGGAGTTGGATTCCCCCCTTTTACCCGAACGACTAGGATTAGACTGTAACGTCGTTCGTGCCCATCACCCCCTTCACCCGAGCGACTAGGACTAGACTGTAACGTCGTTCGTGCCCATCACCCCCTTCACCCGAGCGACTAGGACCAGACTGTAATGTCGCTCGTGCCCTCTGCACCTCACCCCTGCCCGTGCGCTCTGTGCCTGCGCTCGTCTCAACCTCCACTCCTTCGTTGGGAACTTGTCGTCTTGCTTGTACGTCAGCAAGCATAGGAGAAGATGCCTGACGACGCTGGTGCCATCTCCCACTTGAGCGTAAAGCTCCCCGTCTTCTGGCCGGGTGATCCATTTATTTGGTTCCACCAAGTGGAATCACAATTCAACTTGGGAAGGATCACCGCTAGCAGGACAAAATACGATCATGTTTTGTCCTCTCTACCAGCGAGCATCATCTCTGAAGTCCGTGACGTCATCGTATCTACTTCCACGAGTGAGGACCCGTACAACGATCTGAAGTCTGCCATCCTGTGCCGCACCACTGTCTCCGAGCGTGAGAAACTACATCAGTTAATCTCAAAAGAAGAACTTGGAGACCGTAAGCCCACTCAAATGCTGAGGGCTATGCAGTGCGCTCTAGGCGAACGCGCACAAACCTTCGATAAGGACATCTTTAGACAGTTGTTCTTGCAGAAACTTCCTCCATCAGCTCAGCGTGTCTTGGCCACTATGGATCCTGCTACTCCAGTTGATAAACTAGCAGAAACTGCCGACAAAGTAGTGGAGATTGACACAGCTCCGGTCAACAACGTGAACACACAATCGGAACTGGAGTTGAAAGTGAAAGAGTTAAGTCAACGACTCAACCACGTTTGTTCTCTGCTACAAAATCAACGGCAAAGAAGCCATTCTCGGTCAAGATTTACGAAGAGGCATCGTTCGAGTTCCGGGAAGATCTGCTTCTACCACTCGAAATTTGGAAAGAAGGCTAGGAAGTGCATCTCCCCTTGCAATTTTTCGTCGGAAAACCCCAGCAGCGAGTCCTAATGGCGTCTAGTACTCGCACTGCCAACCTGTTATTCATAAAGGACAGGAACTCTGGTGTCAATTTCTTGGTTGATACCGGAGCGTCAGTCAGTGTAATCCCTCAAAAATCTGGTCATACGCACTCGGAATCTCCGCCTCTATACGCTGCTAACGGTTCACGCATACCCACGTACGGTACTCAGTCGCGTGAACTAAACTTGGGCCTTCACCGATCCTTCAAGTGGATTTTCATCTGTGCTCAAGTGCAGCATCCCATAATCGGCGCTGACTTCCTCCAGCATTTCAAACTCCTGGTGGATCTTGACAAGCGACGCTTATGCGACCAGGCCACACTGCTTTCTGTTCTTGCCAAACAGGTTGCCCTTCCGGACGCCTCGAACTCTGCACTTTCCCTCGTTCCCCCTAATTCCATGTACCAGTGCCTTTTCCAGCGATATCCAGGAATTCTTCAACCTATGCAGATGGGTGATACCATTAAGCACACCATTACCCATCACATTACAACAAAAGGTCCCCCTGTGTTTGCAAAACCCAGACGTCTTGCCCCGGACAAACTGAAAGCTGCCAAATCGGAATTCCAGCTTATGATAGATCTTGGGATAATAAGACCTTCCAAAAGCAGTTGGTCCTCTCCCCTACACCTGGTCCAGAAGAAGTCAGGAGACTGGAGACCATGTGGGGATTACCGGTTTTTGAATTCGACAACCATCCCGGACCGATATCCGGTACCAAATGTCCAAGACTTTACTTCTCTTCTCCACGGCAAATCTATCTTCAGTAAAATAGATCTCGTTAAGGCTTTCCACCACATTCCCGTAGAGCCTTCGGATATTCCCAAGACTGCAGTTTGTACACCATTTGGGTTATTCGAATTTGTGAAGATGCCGTTCGGGCTACGGAATGCTGCGCAAACCTTTCAGAGGTTTATAGATGAGGTCACCAGAGGCTTAGACTTTGTTTATGCCTACATCGATGATTTGCTTGTGGCCAGCTCAACGGAAGAGGAACATAAGGAACATCTTTCACTCCTCTTTCAACGCTTAGAACAATACGGTGTTACTATTAATGCATCTAAGTGTGTGTTTGCACAGCCAACCTTGGAATTTCTTGGTCACACGATTTCGCAGCACGGAATTACCCCCCTTCAGGACAAGTGTGAAGTGATAAAAAATTACCCAATGCCAAATAATCAGCGTGAGTTACGTCGGTTTCTAGGTTTGGTAAATTATTACCACAAGTTCATTAAAAACTGTGCCAGTGTTCTTGCTCCTCTACACGCTATGATCACACACAAACGCAAGGTAACGAAATTGGTATGGTGTAGCGATAGTTTACAGGCGTTCGACAATGCCAAAAATGCTATCAATAGTGCATTGTCTTTGTCATTTCCTATCAGTGATGCCCCCCTAACTCTGACGGTCGATGCCTCAGATGTTGCGATCGGTGGAGTGTTGGAACAAACCATTAACGGTCAACAAGCACCCATCGCGTTTTACTCGAAAAAGCTGCAGCCAGCCCAAACGCGTTATAGTGCTTTCGGACGTGAACTTCTTGCTATTTACTTAAACGTGAAGCATTTTCAACATTTCCTTGAAGGCCGAGATTTTTGTGTTTTTACCGACCACAAACCTTTGATCACTGTCTTCAATAAAAACAGCTGTAACCACTCTCCCAGAGTCATCAGGCAACTCGATTATATCTCGCAATTTACCACAGATATCCGCCACATCAAAGGTGTCTTGAACACTCCAGCGGATGCACTTTCAAGAATAGAGATTACTTCTGTTACCCTCAGCTCTACACTGTGGAATGCTATTGCACAGGATCAAGATAAGGATACGGAACTACAAGACCTGCTCAGAGAAGACTCCACTCACTCACTTTCCCTCAAGAAAATGAGTATGCCAGGATTGTCTGTGCCTCTCTATTGCGACGTATCAACAGCTGCTATTCGCCCTTATGTCCCTCCATGTCACAGAAAAGCAGTCTTCACGGATCTTCATAAGCCCTCCCATCCTGGTATCCGTGCTTCGCAACACCTGGTTACCTCTCGCTTTGTTTGGCCCTCGATGCGGAAGGATGTCAAACACTGGACCAAAACGTGCCTTGCCTGCCAGCGTGCCAAAGTCCAAAGGCACACCAGGTCCCCCTTTGACGCATTTCCGCCCCCATCCCAGCGATTTGAGGTAATTCATGTAGACATTGTTGGCCCTCTTCCAGTGATTCAAGGCCAACGTTATCTGCTCACCTGTCTCGACCGCTTTTCCAGATGGCCTGAAGCCATCCCACTTCCTGATATCCAAGCGGACACTGTTGCAAGAGCCTTTCTTCATGGATGGGTATCAAGATTTGGATTGCCGACAAAAGTCATCACTGACCAAGGTCGCCAATTTGAGTCTTCGCTTTGGAAGAAGTTTACCAGCTTGTTGGGTACAGTACATGCGCATACCTGTGCGTATCATCCGCAAGCTAACGGCCTCGTCGAACGCTTCCATCGCCAGCTGAAGTCATCCCTTATGTGTCACGAAGACTCCCATTGGATGGATAAGCTTCCACTCGTTTTGCTTGGTATTCGCTCTGCATTTAAGAGTGATCTGAAGACTACAGCGGCTGAACTAGTCTATGGAACAACACTGCGGCTACCAGGTGGCTACTTCACTGCAGGGGATAAGTCATGTGATCCTACGGAATTCGCTCAAACACTTTCCTCTCACATGCAGTCCCTTCAGCCTGTTCCCCCTCGATTGACTAGCCAACAGAACATCTTTGTTTCCCCAGCCCTCCAATCTTGCACCCACGTTTTCGTTCGTGTACCTCTCCCAAAACGGCCTCTCCAATGTCCATATGACGGACCCTATGAAGTTCTCCGACGTACGCGCAAATCATTTCTCATCCAGCGCGGTTCCAAGGTCGACAAGGTTTCTATCGATCGTCTTAAGCCTGCGTTTTTGGAATCAACCTTAAGTGAGGTACATGTAGCTACCAAAAAGGTCCAGAGGAAATCAGTGTCGTTCGGAACTCTTTGAACTTCCTCTCTGGTGGGGGAGTGTGTAGTGAATACTCTTATTTTAGTTTCAAGTTAAATGTTAATTTTACCGTCTTGAATTTCGGAATAGTATAAATTCATTTTAAATTAGTTACCCCATTATAATTCAATTGTGAACCACATTAATACTAATTTTATGTATACTATATTATTTTATTGTATGTAAACATAATTAATTATATATCACAATTGTCAGTTAATTATTTATATTCAAATATTTATTTTAATCTAATACCATGTCCATTTTACAAATAAATAATAGAAAACCAATGGTTATATTTTCCACCTTTGGTACTGTCGCAGTTTCGCCTAACGGACTCAATACGGCTAGTGAGATAATCACTGGTTGGCACTTAACTAGCGGCAGTGCTTATGGCTACATCATCCAGGTTAACCTATACCGGATAGATGCGCTACGGTCCCAAGCCGTAGCTTGCCTAGGCCGACGACGACGACGACGTAAACCAACACATGTAAGCTGCAAATGGGGGGGCTAAGGTTTTTTGGAACCCCTTATATATATACCTTTCAAATGTTCCGCGCGATGATTCCTCATTTCACGAAGGTCAAGCTTCTCGCTCCTCCTCTCGAGTTGGCCTGGTGAAGTAGTGAGTTGGTTTCTTATACTCTCCACCTCACATAGCCAGGTACGCCCGGCTCATCGGGGATTGTTCTGAGACAGGCGTCTAATCTTCTTTTGAAGATGTCCACTGCAACACCACTCGTGTTTTTTAGGTCTTTGGGCAGCTGATTAAACAGTTTTGGTCCTCTTACAACAAAACTATTTTCCTTCAAGGTTAAGGATGTTCCCTGTCTCGCCTTTAATTTGAGAACACGACACAATCTTCCTTTTCTACTTTCCACTGTTGTTTAGGGAGTTACAGGGTTCAGAGTAAGATTAGGGACTAGTTTCTCCATTATTTTCCAAGTGTAAATAATGGTGTATCTCTCTCTCCTCCTTTCCAGTGAATATAGGTTTAATTCGCGCAACCTTATATATATATATATATATATATATATAACTGCAATGACCGCGCAGTATATTAACGTATAGAAACGACGTAAGTATAGAGGAGTGTTCTGCACATGAGGAAGAGAAATAACAAACAAATGAAAAATAAGGCACCCGCCCGGGAATCGAACCCAGGATCTTCCAATTGCCGGTCAGACGTGCTAACCACTACACCACAAATAACTTCAACATAAGCAAAGGTCTTTTTCAACTCGATCCTGTTGTTTTGAATTCCTTCAGAACAGATTTAGATAAGAAGGGTAGAACGCTAAATCTTTGGTAAACTTGTATGCTACTCAAATAACTTGTATTTTAAAAAAAAAAAAAATTAATTTATTTTTATATACATCGAACCTAAACAAGAAGGGCAAAGTGCTAAAACCCTGGCAGATTTCCAGTATAAATTTGTATTTTTTTTTATTTTATTATTTTGTTTTTTCTATAACATTGGTTGGAAACAATTCATTTGATCTTGTGCTAATCTTGTGCTAAAAATCGGTAGTTTTTCCTTACAAATTTGTATGCTCCTCCCACAATCCTTTAATGTTTAATAATTTTTAATTTTTTTTTTTTATCTCTCCGTTTATTGTGTGTATATATATATATATATATATATATATATATATATATATGTATATTAGTGATGTAGGTCACATCCGCATCCGCACATTTTCTCGCATCCGCATCCGCATCCGCACTTTGGACTGCGGATGTCGTGCGGATGTGGACCGTTGAGATAAAATGTCATTAATAAGCGGAAATTATCAAATTCTACTATATTAATAGAACTAGTTCATTGTGCGCAAAAGTGATGCAAGCGACAAGGCGAGAGGCTGTTCTTGTATGAAGTTACTCTCTTGCAACCTACTTAGATCCACGTTACAAAGCTGTTATTTTCACCTAGTACATTAGAACTAGTTAAATCATCAATTGGCAAAGCAGTTGAAGAGCTTCAATCTCTTGAATCTGTCGCTTCGCCACCCACCAAAAGAATAAAAGTTTCAGTGACAGAACCAACACCTTCAACAAGCAAATCTATCACAGAATCTGTCTCTCAGTTTCTTGAGTCAAGCAGCAATGACGAGACCTACGCGATGTCAAAAGATGTAGTAAAAATGATCGAGAGCTATCACCAAGAAAAACGCCTGGCTGCATGTGACAATCCTATTAGTTGGTGGAAAAATACGCAGAATATCTATCCATACTTGAGTAAACTTGAAAGGAAACATTTAGCCTGTCCTCCAACAAACGTACCAAGCGAGAGATTATTTAGCAGTGCTGGATTAATATATGATGAAAAGAGAAACAGACTGGCAGCAGAAAAGGCAGAAAAATTAATGTTCCTTAAGCATAACCTTCCTATAATTAAGTTTGAACATTAAACGATGAACATCTTAGTTTACTTTATTTTAATTACTCATTTATAAATATGCCTAATAAAACTTTAAACTTAATATAAATAGTTATCAAGCTAATTAAAGATCTCTTTCTATAAGGGTGGAGGAGGTTGGGGAAAGAGGTCGGTGGGGTGCATTTGAGTTGGGTTCACGTCCCGCATCCTGGTAACACAATTATGGTTTCTAATTGTGGCTGAAACTCAACAAAATATAACGAATTTATTTGCAGACGAATTCACTAATTGATTTCTATATTAGTTAGATGCTTGATATTATTTTATATGTTCAGAGAAAAGTACAGCAATTATTGTACAATTAATCAATTATACTACATTATAGCTACAGCTCTCTATATATAATAACTTATTATATACGTTAAACACAACAAATCTCAAATATATCCTAAAAAATAACGAAAATGTAGACATCCGCATCCGCATCCGCGGATGTTGAAATCAAACATCCTCATCCGCATCCGCAGATGTGAAAAAAATGACATCCGCATCCGCATCCGCGGATGTTGAAATCAAACATCCTCATCCGCATCCGCAGATGTGAAAAAAATGACATCCGCTACATCACTAATATATATATATATATATATATATGTATAGTTTTTTTTTTTTCTGTAACCTATATATAGGCTGTAACCCTTTATGTACTTCAGTATTCCTGAGGATGTCATTAGACGAAAGCGCTTTTGCACCATTCTGTGTTTCCTTTCCTTCGTGGTTTTATTCATCATAAATATTTTTCACGTGTTACTTTCGTGAAATAATTTTCATATATATATATAGTACACTTGATTTCTGAGTAGTGAGGTGGGTGAGAAGTTGAGAAGTAGATTAAGAATTATTGGCGACACTGTTTATATCAGTGATTTATCTGTATATATATTTTTAAGATTAAAATGTATTTTTAAAATTAAATAGATAAATAAGCTTCATGCGGTGTGAGAGTCCTGTCTTTTTGGTTTATTATTTAGTAGTGTGAAAGTAAATTGGTGCATTGTCGATCGTTAGTTTGATGATGCAAATTCTAGTCTGCTTACAATGAGAGAACACCCAAAATAATTTGTCGTTTATTTTGGTTTAAGTCTAAAGTCTGCTAGGCGAGTCTATTAGATTAACTTCGGAGCGCCACCAAGTAGGCCCAAGTATTCTAAATTCGTTCACAGTTAAAAAACTACAGAGTATCTCCAGCTTAAACAATAAATGGAAGACTGATTTCGTGATGGGGGTCTACCTTTTCAGATTCTGTTTCCAATGATAATATTAATAAAAAAAAATTCTAAACGGAGCTCATGGTCAAGTATAGCAAAATAAGTAATATATTTAAGGCCATAAGCTCACGCATTTACTACTCAAGAGTGTCCATATTTATTTTTATATTATGCATAGTTCAAATATTGTTAATCTGGCTATTAACAACACGTCTATTCTTCCCTTTCAGCTATTTTCTTTCATTTTCTCTTTAACCTGCATGTTAAATTGACGTGATTCTAATCCTTCATATTAAGTTAGTATGACTTTAATAGTTTCTCTCAGTTCTCACTCATTGATCTAAGTTAATCATACCTAATGATCCTGTTAGTGATGGATCGAGTGGTCGGTTTTTCACAACCGCGGTTGCGGTTGTGTTTGCGGTTGTTGAATTTTTTCCAACCGCGGTTGCGTTTATCATATACTAGGAAAAATGCGTAATTATTAACTGGATTTAGCCACTATAGTGCGATTTAGCCACACTTGGTACATAATATATACTAAATAGTATTTATTTAGTAAATACCTTATGTTGAACACAAGTTTTGCAATACACCGCTACCACTATTTGTGTGTCGCAAAACTTGTGTTCAACATAAGGTATTTACTAAATAAATACTATTTAAATGAAGTATATTCTAAACTTATATAGCTATTATGAAAGAATAGGTCAAATTAATTAAAACCATATTTTGCACTAAGTGTGTTACCAGGATGAGGGACGAGGACCCATCGCACTGTTCATCCCACCTACCACTTTCCCCAGCCTCCACCCATTGGAAAGTTATGGATTATTATTCATTTGAAAAACTGATGTCAAACTTAATGACAGGCAGTGTGAATTTCAAGAATAATATTTTTGCTGCATTTTCACCTTACAACCGCAACCGCACTTATGGAACGGCGGTTGCGGTTACGGTTGCGGTTGTGAATTTTTGTGCGGTTGTAGTGCGGTTGCGGTTATTCGATCCATCACTAGATCCTGTATATTACCTATAGTTTCGCGGTCATTGTGATCAATTTACCGTTCTTTAACCTGTAGGGGATATTAAGTTAACACCATCACCACTACGGGAAACATTAAAACCCAACTATACTAAGACCATTGGGTTCGTCACTGATTCCATTTTCAATTCTTAGCGGGGTCCTTCAGGGCTCCGCGTTGGGGTCAGTCTTGTTTACTGTTTACATAAAGGATCTCTATATTCATTTGATTAGTAAATTTCCAAATTCGCGGACGGTACGAAAGTCTGCAGTAAAGCGTATAATAGACTCGATAGAGAGGCGTTGCAAAATGACCTTAATTAATAAAGTCGTTCCTTGGTTGGATAAATGGCAGACGATATTTAATGTTGATAAATGCAAAATATGTATAGTGGCTCTCGAAATAGCGAGTTTAGTTATTGTATGGCAGGTAAAGACTTTACTTTAGTAATGGAGAAAGATTTAGGTGTTACAGCTACGAAAATTTTAAAGTTTTCAAAGCAATGCGTCGAAGCCAGTAAGAAAACTAATAAACTGTTGGATTTTATATCGCGAAATTTAGAGCACCAATTTAGATATGATAATAAAAACCCACTCTAATAGACAGCGTTTATTTCCACAACAGTTTCGATGCCCACTGGCATCCTCTTCGGGTGGATACAGATTCGTTTTTCTGTATCCACCCGAAGAGGATGCCAGTGGGCATCGAAATTGTTGTGAAAATAAACGCTGTCTATTAGAGTGGGTTTTTATTATCATATTTTGACCTCCACGTAGAAAAAAGTGAAGTTTTTACATTCACCAATCTAGAGCCATCTACTTTCATATAAGCCCTTAGTTCGACCACATTTAGCGTACGCCGTTCAGTTTTAGTCTCCGTATATGAGGAAAGATAGAAAAACACTTGAAAGAATTCAGAGAAGAGCGACCAAGCTTATACCTAACCTTCGTAATAAAAGCTACAAACAAAGATTAACAGAATTTGATCTCTATTCACGAGAAAAGAGAAGGCAGAAATGCCAACTTAATGAAGATTATAAGCTATTGAATAGATTTGCTAATGTAACTTTTGAGCACCTTTTTAAACTAGATAATGACAGCGTAACCGGGAATAATAGATTTAAACTTAAGAGTAGAAGGTTTAATAGTACGATTAGACGAAACTTTCTTTTTGTTCTGACAATATCATTAATTTTTGGAATAGCCTTCCGCTATTCTTCGTTGGTAGTACTTCGTAAGTTCGTAGTACATTGGTTTGTAGTACATTGGTTGGTAGTACATTGGTTGGTAGTACTTCGTTGGTAGTACTTCGTAGTACATTGGTTTGTAGTACATTGGTTGGTAGTACATTGGTTGGTAGTACTTCGTTGGTAGTACTTCGTAGTACATTGGTTTGTAGTACATTGGTTGGTAGTACATTGGTTGGTAGTACTTCGTTGGTAGTACTTCGTAGTACATTGGTTTGTAGTACATTGGTTGGTAGTACATTGGTTGGTAGTACTTCGTTGGTAGTACTTCGTAGTACATTGGTTTGTAGTACATTGGTTCGTAGTACATTGGTTGGTAGTAATTCGTTGGTAGTACATTGGTTAACATATTTAAAAACAGATTAGATGACATTTTTTTGCAAATCGAGGTCTGATCCATAGTTGGACTTAGTGAGAGAGAGAGAGAGAGAGAGAGAGAGAGAGAGAGAGAGAGAGAGAGAGAGAGAGAATGTTTCGATCAAACGATACTTCTTCTGCGGAATATTTTTATTTTTTCAAGTCCTCCAACTAAAGCGAATGATGTAGATTAGATTGTGCAGTTTAATGTTTCTTGCCATCCTTTGTTTTAAAATCTTCTTCTTACTACCCCAACGTTTTCATGTGTGTTTGGGTACACGAGGTAATGTTATAATGTTATAATATTATAATGTTTCAGACCAACAAGGACCCTATGTTCCACTCATAGCTGGTCTACCTAACCGTGTTTGTAATTGTGTATTGCGCCTGTCCTCCGTAGTGTATGCATAGTGTCAAAATTATTGTTTCTGAGTAAAGGTTTACACCCGCATAAGTGTGAACATGGTATAAAAGTTTTACTTGGAATATTCTATGACTGTCCACTCGTCCTCGTGTCTTTGGTAACCTGTAATTTCTATACATTATTAACATGAAAATACATTGTTTCAATCTTTTTAAGGTTAATTCAACTCAGTAACATTAATATTTTCATTTATTAAAATAATTTTTAACAAATATATATATACACACACATACATATATATATATATATATATATATATAATATTTAGGAGAAATCCAATGACATACAAAGAAGTATAATATGTTTACAGTATACATAAGGTTATTGGCTTATTGCTCCCTTTAATATATTGCATGCATTATTAATGAGTTTTCTTATGTAATATTAAATTATTAATGTTGTATATGTAGCATGCTATATAACATCACGTCATATTATCCAGCATCGACATATTCACGTCTCATTCCGCCTCCTCATTTACGTAACTTTTAATATTTAAGATATAAAAAAGTTGAATAACTAAATGGTCTCCATCACTAACAAAAATATTACAGATTTTTACGACATATTTTATGAAAATTGTCTGTTTTACTCATTTCTTTTTAAATCATTCTATTACTCGTACTCATCTGTTGAAGGATGATGGTACTGTACTCATAATGCATGCAATGGTTTTATGGGCTTTATAACAGGTTTCCCAGATTGCCTTTAAATTAGGGGGAGGGGGGGGTCATAGAATTGTTATATAAAGGTATTTATAACGTTTAAACAATATATATATTCTAATCATAAAATATAAGCTCAAATTTTTTTTTTCTTTTAATTCACAAATATTCTGGTGAAAGTGATTCTCTCTGCGTTGATTGAATCTGAAATAAAAAAATAAAAAAATAGTAAATCAGAGAGAATATTGAATATTATATACTAAAGCTTGATTTCTTTTTAGAAAAATAAGTGAAATATCTTTTCTTTTTCTCTTATATTTTAATGTTAATTTTCAAAATTTACCTATACTGTATATAAAAAAAAAAAAAAAAATTAATTACCGTATTTGACGGCTTACAAGACGCTGCGCCGTGAAAGACGCACCTTAATTTTGGAAAGGTAAATTCAAGAAAAAAAGTTTTTGATGCATTTTATTGTTAATACAATGGATATGTAAAATTCAATAAAAAGAAAACCCAGAAGCCAATAAAGAAAGATAATATGATTATTACTCTTATTATTTGTTATTAATCAACTTCAGATTCATTACTGACATTATCATTATCACCTATCTGCGTGGCAGACGTTTCATTACTAATATCGCTAAAAACTTCTTTACGTTTAAAGTAATTGATAAATGGAATAATCTTCCCGCGTCAGTCGTTCATTCTACCAGCGTTAATGTGTTTAAGAACCGTCTTGACAGACATTTTAAAAATATTAACGTTGTTTAAAATTAAAAAAGAAAGTTAACAACAGGAGCTCTGGTGGTGGTGCTCGAGATGAGTCTGTTGACGATGAATGCCAGCTTGTGACATGCCAGCGTGATGCCAGCAAAAAAAAAAAAAAAAAAAAAAAAAAAAAAAAATTAGACTAACACGAATGTAGATGTAGCTCATAGCGTAAACTAACCCACTTTTTGTTTAACTTTACCTACTTTTTTTTTTTCTTCTTATCCTCCTTACTTTGCATGTCTCTAACTCTTTTCTTGCATGTTTGTAGTTTGCATGGTATGACAGTGAGTTAAGACTGTGTTTGCATGGTTTGTAAGCGTTCTTATTTTACTTCTTTTCATCTTTCACCCCTCTCCTATATTCTCCGACTATTTTTCTGACTTGTCGGCAGTGGCCGGCGGATGATGATGGTGAGACTTTTTCCCTCTTTTTCTGAATGAATGTTAACCCACGAATGATAGGTGTTGATCCTTACTTAACCCCTTATTCTCCTCTCTTCTCTTAACCCCCTAGTCTCTCCTTTCTCTCGGGCTAGCCTTAGAGTGGATCTTAGGGTCTTTGTTAGCCTTAGCTTCTGTAGATCTGTAGATCATCTTCACTTGTATCACTGTCACTCTCATACAATAAATGATCTTCAGTGCCATCCATTGCATTACTTATACCACATTTTTTAAAGGACTTGACCACAATTTCAGTCTTAACATCATGCCATGACTTCAGCACCCATTCACACACTTGTGCTATTGATGGACGTTTCATCCTTCCCCACTTTCGGCTTCTAAGACGCAGGGCGATTTTTTAAGGTATTTATAAGGGAAAAAAGTGCGTCTTATAAGCCGACAATACGGTAATAATTTAGTTCTCTCTATTTAGTCTTATTATTATTTGGAACAGTTCATAATGTAAAGTCTGATCAATTTCTTCCGTATTGAATTTTGAATAACTTTTAAAATTGATAATAAAATAATAGTTTTTTTTTTTTTACAATTTACAAGGATATAAATAATTATGAAGCTTTACTATTTATTTTATTTAATTTGGTCCCTTAAAAGCTTTTAGGCTTTACTGGGTTAAATGTGTGACGTACTAAATTCTGTCTCTTTGGTTTTATCTTTGCATATTTTTTATAAGTGTTTACTTATATTAATTTCGATCCCTTAAGAATAAGTTGTCAATTTGTGAAGCGAATTAAACCTTTCATCTCGTCTTATTTACATCTCTTAATAAGTGCCCCCTTTTATTCATTATTATTAACCCTTAAATGCTCAACTTGATTGTGACGGAAGTACTCGTTAACTGGGGGTCCATGAGCCCCAAATAAAAAGTTTTGTATTGCCATTCCTTTATCTTTAAAGTAGTGACACTAATAGTATGAGTATATATATATATATATATATATATATATATGTTAAACACAGACCGTGCATGGAACAAGGAACTCTTCTGGGAAAATTAAATCCACTATAGTCCGAATAAGTAATGGTAAATGACAAATACCATAGTTTTTTTCCTTTTTCATGATTTTAGCCCGACGTGGGCAACGGGTCTCTCACAAAGAGATCCCATAAATATAGCTTCCCTCACCAGCTATCTGCAAAGCAGACAGGATCCAGCTTTGGGACGTGAATCTAGGGTTTAAAGCAAGCCTAGATCCCTACACTCAGAACCTCTATATAAGTAAAAGACTCGTTGCATTCACGTCGTGTTGAATAAATCAAAGAAAAAGGGGGTAACTATTGTATTTTTAGCCAAAAAAACCAAAACTTAAACCTCAACCGGGACATTGAGCGTCCACTTTTCAAGGCACGAAACACGTCCGTTTAGTATACACAAACTCAGAATGGTGTGAGAGACCCGTTGCCCACGTCGGGCTAAAATCATGAAAAAGGAAAAAAACTATGGTATTTGTCATTTACCATTACTTATTCGGACTATAGTGGATTTAATTTTCCCAGAAGAGTTCCTTGTTCCATGCACGGTCTGTGTTTAACATATAATGTTCTCAGGGAACCATTCTGAGTTTGTGTATACTAAACGGACGTGTTTCGTGCCTTGAAAAGTGGACGCTCAATGTCCCGGTTGAGGTTTAAGTTTTGGTTTTTTTGGCTAAAAATACAATAGTTACCCCCTTTTTCTTTGATTTATTCAACACGACGTGAATGCAACGAGTCTTTTACTTATATAGAGGTTCTGAGTGTAGGGATCTAGGCTTGCTTTAAACCCTAGATTCACGTCCCAAAGCTGGATCCTGTCTGCTTTGCAGATAGCTGGTGAGGGAAGCTATATTTATGGGATCTCTTTGTGAGAGACCCGTTGCCCACGTCGGGCTAAAATCATGAAAAAGGAAAAAAACTATGGTATTTGTCATTTACCATTACTTATTCGGACTATAGTGGATTTAATTTTCCCAGAAGAGTTCCTTGTTCCATGCACGGTCTGTGTTTAACATATAATGTTCTCAGGGAACCATTCTGAGTTTGTATATATATATATATATATATATATATATATATATATATATATATATATATATATTAATATTACATCACACCCCAGTTAGCCGTTTAGGGATTAATTAGGATCATCAGGTGTTGAGGCTCAAAGTCAACCTCCACAATATCTATACTCGCATAATGGCAACACCATAATTTTTAAACATGCATAACGCAAATTTCGACTTTATGCATGTCAGTTCAATTCATGTTAAGTTAGTTTAAGTTAGGTTAGGTTTGATTAGGTTACATTATGCCCGTTTAGATTACTAGTTTAAGTTAGGTCTGATTAGGTTACTAGGTTAGGTTAGATTAAGTTAGTAATTTTTATTGAAAACCTGAAATATATATATTAATATTACAAGGACTGAATGTTAGTCAGTCTCGTTAAAATAGGAAACAAATTCCTCATTTTCATTTGAATTCTCAAATGCATCTACCGACATAATAAAGTCAATCTGGAATAACAACAACATTCATAAGGGCGAATGTCAACATTGCAAAATTCGACATTATTCGCGTAATCTGATCATCAATATTTATAATCATCACAATTCTTCGTTCTATTTTCTTTATTTTTGTATTGTAGGTTTTAAACGTCGATGAAAACACCTGTTTCTATTTGGTGTCATATCATCACGTCCTCATTGCATGAGAGTGATTTATTCATAGGATTATTCATAATTCCATTTTATTTATTTAGTTAATCCTTTACTAGGACAATGAGTCAGTTAAAATAGAAATTGAAGGAATGAAGGTACACCTGTCGTCCTAGATTAAGTCATATTTTCTATTATATAATCTTTTCTGTTCCAAAACATCGTTGTAGTAATCCACCGAACACAATATTTGTTTTCCGGTTTTACATTGAAAATGTCAAGATTTGTTTTTAAAAATCTTAAAAGGTAGGATAGGTTAGGTTAACCCATATGTTTATTATATTCGTTCCTCCAAACTATTCGTTTAGTTATACTTAAATTAACATATTGAGTTAAAAACAAATCGATTGAGTTTAAAAATTTTATACGATACGAAAAAGGTCCATTCATAATATCTTCTTGTCAAGCTCCAGGTTTCTTATCGTTAAATGTTTAAACCTGATGAAGAAACCGCTTAAATTTTGCGTCCTTAACTCGAAGATATTTTGAAGGTTGTCCTTTATTAAGAATGTTGCAATTTGTAAAATTTAAAAGTATATGGTTTTTAATTCAAAAAGAATAAGTTAACTGAATTTTTAGTGGTTTTAAATTTAGATAAAAGTAGGTAAATTTCAAATTTAAGTATGAACATAACAAGCGTATATTTGTTAAAGAACAGTGTACAAAATCTTAAGCTGTCAAAAATACAACTTAGCAAAAGTGATAAGATTTCTTTTGCATTTTAAGTTACAAAGTTATAATAATTTTACCAAATGTGAAAGAATAAAACTTTACATAAAATAAATAAATGATAATGTTCTGTTATATGAGTAAATGTTAATAGAATTAAACTTTACAAACGTCCATATTTGGGGAGTTTTGCCTCAACGTGTTAAGTTGAAAACTTTCTGCTTCATTTACCGCGATGAAAATTTAAGTTTGCTTTTTAACAAAATAA